>WEZZ01023020.1:81614-92222 GCA_013400585.1 Chloropsis cyanopogon | reverse complement strand
ATTTCCACCAACTACTTCATCAGGCACCCACAGCAGTGTCAGTCCATTTTTTCATGCCTATCTCTTCTAGAACTTTAAACACAAACACGTAAAATAAGCTTAATGATAATTAAAATAAATGTATTTACTTTTTTTTTTTTTTAATTTTTCTTTCTATACCTGCATGGGACTGTTCAGCAAAACAAACTTGGGGAAAGGGAATCCGGTGTTGAGCTCAGCCATAAATATATTAAGATTTAGTGAAAAATGCAGAATGTTTTTTTAAGCATGTGTGGTGAGAGAAGTTCCAGACCTCTGAGCTCAAGGTCTGGCACGTTTCTAGCTGGAAATATGGGATTTCTCTGGCCCACCTCTCCTGTCCTCTCACTAACTACTTTTTAAATCAGTTTATTTGTGGAGCCACTCAGGCCTTTTCTGTCCTACTTACTCCGAGCCAGCATTTATTCACTCGTGTGGAATGGTCCTGCTGCCTGGAATGGGCTGATTTGTCAGAAAAAAGGGAGCAGAATTGGATGATCAGTGTTTCCCATCAGGCTCACACAAAATTAAATCACTTAGAATGCAAAATAATCTTGATATTCAAACTCTGGAGTTTTTCAGATTTTTAGAACTGCCTTCCTGGGCAATTTGGCTTTCTCTTCTTCCTAGAACAAATTAAAATGGTTCAAACCCAGGATGGGCCAATCCATTCCAAGAAATAGAGTTTAAAGATCAGCCCTAAGAACAAAAAAATGTGCTGTAAACTGTATTTTTCAGCCAATTGTCCATGTGAGTATCAGGAGATAAAAGGAAATNCATATGCATTACATTAAATTCTGATTATATGTGAAATAACTGCCATAAAAACATTCCTCAGTATCTCTGACATCTTTTATTGTAACAGCCTCTGTATTTAGACAGTCTGCATTAAATACATGAATTATTTTAAGACAGCAGATGAAAAAAAAAATCCCCTGTTAAAAACTCTGTTAAGACCAAAGTGCCTATGGGGCAATGTGCAAGGCAGAATTTTAATTTCGAGAACAAATGTGCTATTTCTGCTCAGAAAATCTCCCCCAGAATGTTCAAACTTACAGTTTCATGTTCAGCGTTTTCCCAGCTTGCCTTGTTGGAGATGATCAGTAAATGAAGCAGAAAACTAAGAAAAGGGGAAGATTATTCTTTTGTGATGAAGCCATTAGACAGAGACTGCGAGAAGCTACCAGAGAGATCTCTGATGGAAATACTCATGAGGCTGAAAAACATTAATTTCCTGCTTTAGTTTTGCCTGTTTAGTATTGAACTTTTGCCTCTTCTTTTTTTTCCCCAGAACGTCTGATTCACTCACCCCATTTTCAGTTTGAATGGAGTTACATGTCATGCCTGTTTGCAGGTTTTAATTCATTTTCCATTCTACTTAACAAAGCTATTTAAATACCTAGAAACTTGAATTAATAAAGTTTTTTCTCTATTAGTTACCCATCACCTCTCATTCACCTGGTTGACTCGTTTTACTGCTGTTGATATTTGCTTTATATATAAGCTGATTAGTAATTTTTGCCATTTTTCCATTATCAGACATAAATCTGATTACCTCCTCTGCCATTTTTCAGACTCTCTCCCAAAATTATTTAATTTAAATATTTAAGTGAGTCACACCCCTGTTGTTTTACCCATTTAGGCTGGGATTGACTGACTCTATTTGGAATCATGGATAAATTCTGCTTTGAAGAAAGTAGAAGATTCTTGCTATTAAAAAGGGCAGTTGAAATGTTGGCTGGAAGATAGAAGAGAGCAGAAATGAGCTGAAATTCTCTCCTTTCGTTGCTCTGGCTGGTTGGTGCTATCCTTGCAGGATAAATAATGAACCAGGACTAAACTGAGTCATAACAAGGCTGAGTTTAACAACCCACACGTGATTAAAGGATGACCAGAAACTCTCAGGCTCATGCCATGACTCATAATTGTTATTAATCCGGTTAAAACAATTTGTTACTCAGAGCTCAAGGGTGAAACTCAGACTTTTTCTGTTGCTTCATGCAGTGATGAATTTCTTCCTATATGCAATAAAATGATAAAAAACCCAGAATTTTTATTTTACAATGGAGGCATTAAGGCTGTCAGTCACTGACCATTTTTATGTCAGAACTTGAAATCAAGTTCATTCTTATGTTTGTTGTTTAATAAGAAAATTGATCAAGGTGATAAAAGAGGATAAAAATGATAAAAAGCAGATGTTTCCAAGCTGTACTTCACCAGTAACAAATGCTGTCTCTTAAAATTTTATATTGAATCTCCCAGAAGCACAAGGTAAATCATGCAACTTGCTCCTTAGTGCTTTGAAACATTCCCATCAAACAAAAAGTTAAAAACAAATCAAGAATGAAATTAATTATAAAATATTCACCTTGAATTTATACAGCTTTCATACACAGCCTGTTCCAGGGAGGCATTTTTTGAGGCTGGTTCTCTCAGAAATAGAACTGGAAAATATTGCAGGAGTGAGGAGAGGATCTGCCAAAGTATCTGCTGTGGGGGACTCTGACCTCACATCTGACCCCCAAATTTTCTGAATTTACACAAAATTACAATCAAAACCAAGGGAGGAACTTCTGCACAGAACACAGATACCACACCACTTTATTTAATAAAGTTCCCATTAACATTATTGAAACCACTAATGCTAATCAGCTTGAAATTTGCATGAGAATATCACCTTCCATTCTGCAATGAATGTTATTCCAAATTTTGGTATTGAAGTTCGCCCTCAATGGAACTTGAAAGACACACAGAGTCTTCTGAATCTTCTTTCAAGATTTATTTGTCTGTAAATTCAAATGGTTCCATGTAAATGAGATTAAAGTGCTTGGGAAGAAGGGAATGGAAAAAATGCCTTGCTTTGTCTGCTTTATATAAATATAACCAAAGAGGGAGCTGAGCTGTGCAAACAGGACATAAGCAGAGCTGGATGAGGAGGGGCACCAGGCATTTTTTAAGCCAAGATCACAGAATTTTAAAGGCAAGATCACAGAATCCCAGGGTCACGGGATGGTTTGGGCTGGGAGGGACCTTAAAGTTCATCCCATCCCCCCTGCCATGGCAGGGACACCTTCCAGTGTCCCAGGCTGCTCCAACCTGGCCCTGGGCACTCCCAGGGAAGGAGCTGTCTTCATATTCTGGCTTCTTTCTGCCCCTCTGGTTGTACAAACAAGCGCAGACTTCATTGAGCAATTAAGGGAAAATAACGAGATGCTCTTTTGTCTGCTCGGGTCAGCAGCACCAGGAGGATCCAGGCAGGAGCACATCCCAAAATCTGAGAGGTGACACCCCCCAGAGAGTTTTATCCTCTTCCTCATGTCCTGGAGATGTCTCATCTGCATCCCACCGAAATCCAAGCAGGATTGTGTTGTTTGAAAGAGCAAAAAGTGCTGTGGAAATCAGGGAAGGGCTGAATCTCCTCCTCTGTCTCCAAACACAGGCGCTGCATTTGTTGGGGGTACAAAGGGAACAGTGCATCAAAACTTCTCCTTTTTGTTGTTGAAAAGACTGTTAAACACTTTATTTTAAACTTCTTTGCAGAACCTACTTTTATTTCAGCCAGGTCCTGGGTGCTTTGGAAAACCTGCAAATTCAAGGAAACACTCAGGAGTGCGAGTCCCATTGTAAATCCTTATGGTAATAAAGATCAAATTGACAGCCTTTTCTGTCTCATTGCTCTGTTTGAAACCGCAAAGGGTCCTTGAGCTGCTGCTGCTGGTGATTAAATTTGCTTTCTGTCGCGCAATTACATTTTTAAAATTCTGTTCAGTAAAATATTTCTAACTCCATTACAATAAATTGAACCCGGTGTCACTCGGACACATGAGTCACATTAACAACTGCTGCTGCTGCTGCTGCTGCTGCCTGTTGATGAGCTCTCAGCTGCAAATGGGGGCCTGGATGGAGCTTTTTTCCTCCTCCTTCAGAGTTACATCCATCCCCACATTGTGAAGATTAAACTGCTGTAACATAGTAAAAATTAAGCTGTTGCAGGTCACATAAGCCTTGGCTCATTCCTGTTACCAGAGCACAGATTTGTTCTTTAGCTGTCACTGAAATGTTTGACATCTGTCACAAAGTGGCTCTTCAGAGATCTCTTGGGCTGCTCTTTTCTTCTTACATCTGCTCCTACCAGAAACACCTCTCTAGCCATGAGGAGAAGGTGGAAAATGGAGGGAAATACCCCAAATATACCCAACAAACCATCTGACAAAATCTGCTGGTGGGTGTTAAAATCAAGAATATCAAAACAGAGCCTGAGCACCTGCTCTGTGTGGTGAAGTGACAAAGATCACACTCAACCCCTCCCTCATTTGCTTTGTCTGACATTTTTCTTACGAAAAGCCAGATGCTCAATTAGAAAAATAAGTTATTTTGTTAATAATCAAGAAAATATCTGCCTACTGGTTTGAATTAATTTGCATTCTTCCTTTATCTGGTTGAGCCCTTTAAACTGTTAATATGCTGATCTTAACCAGCTTCTAATTTTTCTTCATTTACAGTAATTTGGCTTATCAGAGTCAATATAAAGATAGTAATTAAAACATATAGGTAAAACATATTTACCTAGCAGGTGGAAAAAGTTCAGTCTGTGTATGAACCCAAGTGGTTCTTAGAAAAATATCACCAGGAAGTAATTTAGCACCAAGGTTTGCAGAAGTTCAGGCAATAATGCACTATTATAATTATATATATTTTCTGACCACAGTCTTATCCTGCAAAGATCATTACAAAAGTTATCAGCTCTTTATTCATCCCTTTCTGCATTTAGTGGGTTTCTTTCAGAAGGTTCAAAATTTCTGTTTTTGTAGATTTTTCATTCAGAATGAAAGTTGAAAATTTAGATTGATGTTTATAAGTTAAATTTACGTCATTTTCTGGCTATGTAGTTGTCAGAAGGGAAGTCAATTAAAAAAAAAGTAACACTTGCTCTGAATCATACAAATTGATACCAGCAAATGGATTTTTTTTCCATAGTATGACTGTTCAGATATTCTATTCCTTTGTCATAATCAAAAGAAAGGTAGGCTTTTAATTTCTTCAGTGAGATAAATCTTAGCGGGCAAAAGTTAAAATGGGATAAAGCAACAGAGCTGAATTTAAAAGGAAGAAAAAAATCCCTTTTCCTCCAAATCAAACCCAATTTTTTTCTACTCTTTGCATTGTTTTCAATGATAGCACAGAGAGGGAATTTGTCCTGCTCATTTTGTGAATTTATGCCCCATGGTCACAGGAATGAAACAAGAAGTTGTTTCTGGAGCCTGATTCCCCTCAGGGGTCAGGATGTGACCTGCCAGCTGTTCCTGCCCACTGCCTGTGGATTACTTCTCTCTTAATGACCTTTCAGAAGTGTAGAACATCTAAAGTTTCTTTATCCAATTATTACTTGCAATATTCAAGTCGTTTCTGTGTGAACAGTATTAAATCCTTCGAGCATCTGCCCTTTTGTGTTAAATGAATTTAATCAACCCTACTTCGACTAAAATGGATTTTTTGATTAGAGGCAAGATTGCTGAAAGCAGTTATTTATTTATTTTTATAGTTACAAATTATTTACTTTGCAATCCTAACATTTATTTTTTATGGGCCTGAATAATGAAAGACTAGAGATGGAGTTTGAGGGGAGAGACAGTTCACGTCTGCAAATCAAGTCATGGTCTACGATGTCAGAGATTGATCAAGTATAAATATTAAACAAATGGGAAACTTCTGAATAAAAAGCCTGAAGTGAATGAGAGTTATAGATACAACATCAATGAGTTAACTCCTGGAGAAATTCCATCTTTTTCTTTTTTCAGTGATCTGATGTGTGACATGGCTGGTACCAAAATCAGAAAAAATGAGCAAAGCATTGTCACAACCTGAGTGTGATGTGCAGAGATTTAAAAGGAAAAAAAATATACACACAGATCTTCGAAATTAAATAGTCAAATGGAGGCAGCCTGGTTTTAAAAGCACAGATTTCCACAGAATTTCCCACCAGAACTTCATGACAAAACTGAAAACTCTGCAAGGGTTTCCTTGCTACCAACCCATAAGTTTGAGAGGAAATTTTCTTTTCTTTTTTGTGACATGGAAAATGCTGTAAATCTTTACCAGACCAGTGGTCAGACAGGTCAGAAGGGAAAGAAGAGCTAAAAATAAATTCATACAAACCCATGAACATTTGGCCACTTCCAAAAAAAAACAAAAAAAAAACCAAAAAGGAATTAAAATTCTTTAGCGATTCAAAATTAACTTTCCATAGACAATTTCCTCAGTTATATAATTCATGACTGAACTGTCTTGAAAACTTTTCACTTCAAAAAAAAATCTGAATAGTCTGTCTTCTGAACAATGCTTTTGAACTGCCAGTATGGCAAATAATCCCAGTGTGTTTTCTGTGGGGGAGAGGGAATCGTGGGCTTTGTTCTCCTACTGAACCAGCAGAAGTTTTGCCCTGGACTTCAATGGAAGACGAAATTTCGTGCCTTTAAAGAGGGAAGAGTATCAAAGTGGACACCCCACAATGCACAGATGCTCTAGGAAGGGATTTTGAGTTGTAAATCACAAAATCTAGGCCAGAGTTGGGGCGTGATTTCCAATTCCGTTTCATTTCTCAGCCTCTCCCACTCCCTGCTCCTGCATAATGAGAGGATGAAGCTGAAGTTGCCTCCATCACTTTGTGAGCTGACATTCCTCCTAAGATGTATTATGTATACAAATGATGATACTTAAGGAAACTTTTGTTCTGAGGAGATCTCATCAAAAGGAAGTCCTTCTCAAATGGAATAATTAGCGATGCCATTTGATGTGGGAGAAAACACAACCCGGCTTTGGTGGAACCATTGCCACGTCTTCAATGCCTGAGGCCTTGTATACACTGGGGTTTGGGAAAATTCGTCTTTTAAAAGTTTTGAATTTCATTTTTGAAGGCTCCTCAACAAGTTAACAGGGGTTTTTTTTAAGCAAAGTTCTTGATGGATCTGACTCTGTCTTAAGATATCACCTGGCAGAGTGAGCGGGCCAGAGATCCATCAGGAAAAAGAAGAATTTCTGTGGGAGTTCCATGGACAAACCACTCCCCACCTGGGGTCTAGGCAGACAAATTTTTGGGATGAGGGTCTCATTTTTTCCTTACTATCACAAACTCCCATAAAGTTCTGTGCATCCATAAGAGATTGGAGTTTCACTCTGCACCGCGGGTCTGAATTTGAATCTCTTAATCCAAACCCATCCCAGAGGATTGTGTACACCAAGGAACTGGGAACTGGCACAGAGGGGGAATAGTTTTTCTTGTTGGGCTTCGAGTACACAAAACCCACATGTGTAGGGTGCTTGGGCAAAGGTGAACCAAACAATTTAATAATGAGCTGTGTTTATTGACTTAATTTGTTCAGCAGTTTCTAAAGGGCTCCTCCTAAAACCTCTCATTGAGCTCTCAGTACTCCTGGAACCACTTTTTTCACTTAAGCTGATAAAACTGTCACATTTTGGGTGTTTTATTCAGCTCCATTTCCAGAGGGGAAGTCAAACACTCAATCCCAGCTGCCCTTGGAGCAGGGAATTTACACGCCCTGTTGCTTTGTGATGGCTGTGTTGTCAGAATAAATGACTCCAGCATTGTGAGTGTATTTCAACACCAGAATAAATTCATTGTGTGTGGTTAATGTCACAGCAATCCAAAATCCTCACAGGAAATACAGGGGAGAAGCTTTGAGAGGACAGGTAGGTTTTCCCTGGTTGGGTGGGACATGGAATCGTGGATCCATAGAATGGTTTGGGTTGGAAGGGACATTAAAAATCATCCCATTGCGATCCCTCCCATGGCAGGGACACCTTCCACTGTCCCAGGGTGCTCCAAGCCCTGTCCAGCCTGGCCTTGGACACTTCCAGGGATCCAAGGGCAGCCACAGCTTCCCTGAGCACCCTGAGATGTTACTGGTCAGGAAAAACACTTTATCATTTACTTTTTCCTGTTTAGCAGCCATGGATACCTGAACTCAGAAAAGACACAGAGTTTATCTTCTCTTACCAAGGGCAGAAAGTAAAAAAAACCAGACTCACATATAAAGGGATCAGCAGGTGACTGGCATCTCCCAAGAGAGGTTCCTGAACCACAGAAGGATCCTGCTGACCTCAGTCTCCATCTCCTGGTCTTGCAGGAGTTACTGCAGCACGTGGGAGGAACAAGGAAATCAGAATTTCCCAGGGCCACGACTTGCTTTAGGTACATCTTGCAAATATACCTCAGAACTTCTTTTGACTTTTAAGAAGCTCTGTGAGCAGTATTTTCTCTAAAGCCATCAGTTATTAAAAGGTCAAGAAAATGTAGCAGTCCTAGAGAAAGGGATCAATTAGGAATGCATGCTGGTGAGCTGATTAAGTTGTAAAAGCTCTTCAGGCTAAAATAACATCTTTGAGATAATGTATGCCATAGCACCCACCAACCTGCCTCCATTCTGTAGTGCTTCTGTGAACTTCTGAAAAGGTTCTTCAAGAAAAGAAAACAGTTAAACCCTTTGAATTGCAATGAATTAAAACTCTAATGGAGAAATTAAACTGGAAGAAACACAGTTTCTTGTGCCAGGCTCTCATCAGTATTTTCCATACAGATGTTAGGCTAACACCAGGATATTGCTCTTTGGAACGCTTTAATTTCTTCTCACGTGCTCTCAGGAGTTCTTGCTATCATCTAAGACCTCAGTTTGTCAAGGTGATTAAGCTTGTGACTAATTTGATTGATCTGTCCCATACTAGGTGTTCACATTTTTGAGAGACTGGGGATCTAGGCTATTAGCCAAAAAACCCACAACAAACCCAAACCAAAGAAATGAAAATCCCACCCAAACCCAAAGTGAAGTCTGGCTCTGTATTTCTCTTCCTGGATAAAGCCAAAGAAATAAAAAAAAAATAAAAATCCCACCCAAACCCAAAATGAAGTCTGGCTCTGTATTTCTCTTCCTGGATAAAGCCACGGGCTTTATTCATGGGCTGGATTTTAAACTTACTGAGAAAAGAATTCCCAGTAAAACAGCAGGGTTTGTATCTAGACCCTAATCCTTCTCTCTAATTATACACTGTGTAGGAAAAGTACCAGGAGATACAAACACAGGACAGCAAGGAATTTGATGCAATAAAATCCACTCTAATTTTTCCTCTAGTTGCTACATGACTCCGTAATATTTTCTTGTTTCTCTCTGAAACCTTTTTGTGCTTTCCCAGCTGAGAGCAAAGATAGAGGAAATCAATGCAAAAGCAGAGTTTCTGCTGATATTTAATGGGGTAAACAATCTATTCTAAACTCTTCTTAACAGACAGCTCCTCTGAGATGTACTTGGCAGATGCTTCTCAATCCAGATAAAATAGATCCCATTATCTTCTTTTCATGGGGTAGTCACTTGGCTCCTCCAAGATTCATATCTCTTCTCATTTGGAAATTCTTTATTCGACAGGGAAATGGCTTTTCTCAAAGAAGCAGGTACAGAAGAGGAGCTCTAACAAAAGAATGACTCAGAGGGAATTAATACCTTCCAGACCTGAGGGAAGTCTTGTGTCAGCTTCACCACGTCAGAAACTGAGGATCTCACAGATTTATTAAGATTCCACATTATTT
This sequence comes from Chloropsis cyanopogon, assembly GCA_013400585.1. NCBI lineage: Eukaryota > Metazoa > Chordata > Aves > Passeriformes > Irenidae > Chloropsis > Chloropsis cyanopogon. The sequence continues at coordinate 82,609 of WEZZ01023020.1, read as the reverse complement.
TTAATTATTCTGTTTCTTTGTTAGGACCAAAGCTTTGCTGCGTGTCAGTGAGGGCATCTGAGTCAGCGGTGTCAGAAGTGTTACAAGACGACTGAATTACAGATTTTTTTTAAAGAAGAATACAAATTACAAGTTGAACAACTGGGATCAAACTGAAATATTAGTGGAAAGTGGAGGTGAAGCTCGTTCCTAGTGGCACATCTACTGAAGGAGGTTGTTCTGTATGTCGGTGGTTTTTGGCAGCTTATTTTCTACTCAGCTTTATTTTAGAACTCCAAACATATTGGTGATAAAAATTATAATTTGTAGCTAAAGCAGCAGCTCACTGACCATTCTCACAGCTGAGATTTACCTCATTCACATCATCTGCTGCTAAGTTTCCAAATCAGCTCTGACTCCAGGCAGTCCCTGAGCCATTCCCAAATTCTGAGGCTTTCAGAGGAGCCTTTTCTCCAAGGTTAAGCTCGTGTTTATGTGACTTTTTGAGAACTCAGATGTTTTCCAGAACCATTTGCTACAGTATCAGGAATTAGGCATCAGCATCGAGTAACCCAGTGGTGATAACTCCTGCAAATGTGCAAATGCAGCCCCAGCTGATGCCAAATGGATTATGGATGCCTATCTTGGATATCTAATCCTGAGAGCTTGTCCTTGGGGAGCTCAGACAAGCATAAAGTCATATTAATAACTTTCTATCATCTTTCAGAGATGAAAACTTGAAGAGGCAAAATAAAAAAAGGGACCTGAAGCATTCAGGAAACACTTTAAAAGCAAGATTAGGAATGACAGGTTATTCTCAGGATTGTCTGTCAGCTCTCTGGAGGATATTCTGTCTTCTGCTGTTCATGTCCATAAAAGTGAAAGGGCTGTAAATGGAAGGCTGAGAACAAGGTTTCCATCCTTGGGCTGTGTAAACCAGGAGTAACTCCAGTTTATGAACTTCTTAAAAAAAATAGTAAACAAAAACCGACCAACCAACCAAAAAAAAAAAAAAA
>WEZZ01023020.1:29089-74172 GCA_013400585.1 Chloropsis cyanopogon | reverse complement strand
AAAAAAAAAAGGAAAGAAATCCCAGTTTTTCTCAGAGCTTCTGTCACAGAGGATCCTGGCTCAGATACACAAAATAATCTGGAGCAGTTCCCTGCTATTCACAAATACAGGTCCATTTTCAAAATTTAACAATCAGCCATTGAGGGTTTGTTTCTAAATTAATTTTCTGATGTAATTGCATTATAATAATTCCGTTTATTTTTTAATTTAAGTGATTCTCACTTCATGTCACATAATTTTACTATAACGTATTTGACGTTATGCTGGGGCTTTCTCATTTATTCAGTCAGAATATTTTNACGTTATGCTGGGTCTTTCTCACTTATTCAGTCAGAATATTTTTTTCTTAAAAAAGTGCAAAAGAATCCAGTGAATCACAGATAAAATACTCAGATAAAACCAACTGTTCTTCATTTGTAAAACCCCCTATTTTTAATGAGTAAAATTTGAGCTGAACACCTGTTGAAATCTGACTTGAAACACTTGTCAGTTCGAAACATCTGAAACAATTAATTCAAAGCTTAATTTTATTTAACAATATTATGACCTAAAGCAGCTATTATTCCTAATTGTTTCATAATTTAACTATTCCACACTGCTCGTGCTCTGTTAGCACAAAATCTGAGGCGAGATCATAATTGATTGAATTNGGCTTGCACCCAAACCCTGCCTCTCACCCCGTGAGCTGATTGTTCTCCCTCGGTGTAATTATGCAAACTTGCTTCTCTCCCCCTCCCCTTCCCCTCATGATGCAATTTTCCTCCTGAAGAGTTTTCCCCAGGTGCCACCTGCTGTGGCAGAGCCTGAGGACATCACTGAGGACACCTCAGCCAGCCTGTGGCAGGGGTTATTTGTGCCAGCAGCCAGAGCTGCCCTCTGAAAGGTTTCTGAGAGTCCCTAGGAACTCTGGAGATGCAGAAGCACAGGATTGCTCCTCCAAGGTCACAGGGAGAGGCTCCAAAAGCCTCCAGCATCTCCCAGAGGTGTTGGTGCAGGAGATTTTAAATTGATGAGACTGGTGCTTCATGATATCCAAATGTGAGGGCTCTGAAGGGGGGACAAGTCAGGGCTGACTGCAAGGGCTGCTCAGAGGGTCACGCTGCCAGGGGGAGGGGCAGTCCTGCTAAAATTATCTTTCAATTGCTTGTAAAACACTTTCAGGACATGGACATTTGCCTGGTGTTACTATGGCACACTCCAAGAGCTCCAGCAGGACTTCACAGGGATTCTATTCAATGCTGTGGAAACATCTCCACAGTGTAAGGCAAAGGGGCTGCCAAATTAAATTATTATTACTATTATTTTTTATTATTGTTATTAATTTTATTACTACTTCTTCTTCTTCTTCATCTTCTTCTTCTTCATCTTCTTCTTCTTCTTCTTCATCTTCTTCTTCTTCATCTTCTATCTATCATTATTATTATCTTGGTTAATCATGATAAATACCCTGAGTTCAAATTGTGACTTGGTTATCCTACACCAGTTCAGGTTTGCCAGCTCTAAAAGAAGCATAGAAGATAAAGTACTAAAAAAAAGGAGAGGGAAAAAAAATCTTAACTCTTCTGGTGAATTGGTAAAACTGAGCTTTGCCAGGGAGAGGGGGAAAAACAATAAAAATTGCATTTAATTGATAATCACAAAAAGAATTAAAAAAGAAATCGACAAGTTGAAAAGTTAATTGAGATTTGGGGAAGAAATCAGAGCATTTGTGTGGAAGGAATAAACATTTTTGTGGATAAAAAACCAAATGATTTCCAGTAAAAGCTGTCTTGCCTTGACCTAGGAGGTAACACTCTCTGGAGCTCGTAACAACCTGTAAGTAAGGGAGTTTACAAAACCTTTAACTACAGAACTCATTCAATTTAATGTTCTGATCTCCTTCTCTTATTTCTTTGCTCCCAAGGGAAGCAGTCAGGAGGGTTTCACTGTACAAGCACTATTTTTTAAAGATGCAGCTTTAATAAAACACCCCGGCTGTTTTGTGTGTTCTGGCTATGGGAAAAAAAAAAGGAAAGAAATCCCAGTTTTTCTCAGAGCTTCTGTCACAGAGGATCCTGGCTCAGATACACAAAATAATCTGGAGCAGTTCCCTGCTATTCACAAATACAGGTCCATTTTCAAAATTTAACAATCAGGCATTGAGGGTTTGTTTCTAAATAATTTTGCTAATGTAATTGTATTATAATAATTCAGTTTATTTTTTTAATTTAAGTGATTCTTACTTATGTCACATAATTTTTCTATAACATATTTGACGTTATGCTGGGTCTTTCTCACTTATTCAGTCAGAATATTTTTTTCTTAAAAAAGTGCAAAAGAATCCAGTGAATCACAGATAAAATACTCAGATAAAACCAACTGTTCTTCATATGTAAAAACCCCCTATTTTTAATGAGTAAAATTTGAGCTGAACACCTGTTGAAATCTGACTTGAAACACTTGTCAGTTTGAAACATCTGAAACAATTAATTCAAAGCTTAATTTTATTTAACAATATTATGACCTAAAGCAGCTATTATTCCTAATTGTTTCATAATTTAACTATTCCACACTGCTCGTGCTCTGTTAGCACAAAATCTGAGGCGAGATCATAATTGATTGAATTTTAAATGTCAGCTGCCTTTCTGGGGCAAGCATCTCCTGCATAAGAACAAATATTAATGAGAAATTCCTTCCAAAAGGGACAGCTGAGGGGTTATGATTTGTTTTGATTGAAAATTGAGTGTCCAAGAGGAGCTCCATTATTAAGAAGGTGTTCAGTGAAGGCTGTGGATGGAGCCCGGGGGGTTTGACAAAGCCCAGCCTGATCCTGACCCAACACACAAAGGGAAACAGCACGGAGCTGATCTCATCCCTACCAAACCCAGCTGAAACCCTGGGGGAAAAGATAATAAAATACAGTGCAAAGGCTCCCACAGTGCAGTGCAGAGATAATCCAGTCTGCCTGAAGCTGCCCAGGCAGGAATCTGGAGCCTGGTCCAGGCAGAGCTCTTCCCCTTCTGCAGGAGGTGTTGCAGATCCAAACTGCCCTGAGTGGCTTTTCCTCTCCTCCCCTTGTTCTCCCAGCAGCTCTGTCGTGCATTTCTGGGGGTAAAATCCCCAATTCCACATGTGGGGAGGGCAGGAATTCCAGAGGAGGAATAGCTGCTAGAAAATAATTCAGAAAATCCCAGAATGGTTCGGGTTGGAAGGGACATTAAAGCTCTTCCAGCTCCACCCCTGCCATGGGGACACCTTCCCCTGTCCCCATCCTGGCCTTGGACTCTGAATAATCCAAGGAATTTATGGACTGGCTCTCCAAGGGCAAGTGGATGAACAGTGGGATTAGGCACTGGCCAGAAGAAAACAAAGGATTTTGAAGAGATTTCTTCCCTCTCCCGTGTGCACCAAGTCACAGATGCACTAAATCTGCTCTAATGATTTATTATATCACTGCTCTTCGGGCTGAAGAATAAGCTAATTAACTGCTCTGGTAAAAAGGGTTGTCTCACATCCCAAAATAAATCACCAAGAATTGGACAGGGCTTGGAGTAACCTGGTCCAGTGGAAGGTGTCCCTGCCCATGGCAGGGGTGGAATGGGATGGACTTTAAAGTCCCTTCAAAACCAAACCATTCTGTGACTCTGTGAATTCATATTTATTAAACAAACCAAACCAGAAAACCCCAAGCAAACCCACAGCATATAATATGATAACATCCCAGAGCAGCTCTGGTGAAAATCTGTAAACATTTAGACATCCCCTATCAAAGCCTTTCTGCCTGTAAGAAATACTTCAAAGGAAATGTGGAGTTATATGCATAATGTGAACGTATTTATTTATTTCACAGTAATAAAAGTATGATTTGAGTGGAAAACAAATGTGAGAGAGGATTTTAGAAAGCATCTACAAGGTAATTTTAGAACCATTTTGCCTCAAGCATTAAGAATTAAGAAGGCTGAAAAAAGCAGGAGATTGTTGGTTTCATCACCCTCTTCCCTTGCAAAGGGCTGTAAAAAATGAGTGCTATTGAGGAATATTGAATTTCTAACACAGCACAGCATAATGCATCATGCACCAGAATGTTATTGCATTTTCCAGCATAATTATAAACCTGAAACCAGGAATATATGGAGATATCTGAGCCAAGTGGAGCCACCACCTGATACTATCAGTGGGATGTCTTTAAAAATTACAAGTCTTAATTAACAAAATTATTGTAGCTTGCCTACAAGGTGACTTCCAATATGACTGGAAGATTGAGAACCCTTCACCTATCACTGATAGAAAGATTTCTTTTCCTTAATTTTTTTCATCCATCTCTCCCACCTTGAGTTTTTGGAATGATGATGTGAGGAGAAATAAAGGGGAAAGAGGCTGATCTCAAAAACCGTGGAAAGTTAAAGCAGAAAATGTAAGAAGAGTTTGGACATCAGTTTGATTTTAAAATAAGATGTTTTAGAGGATTTGAGATTCCTTTTTTGAAGTGCCTGAGCACCGCAAGAAAGTTTCTAGCACATTTGTTACAGAATACAACAGGAAGTAAGTCAACTTTTTAAAGAATAATTTGTTTTAAGCAAGGGACTTTATGTAACTTGTTAACCTGCACTGATTGCTCTCTGCATCAATTAATGTTGCTGACATCCATTAACTAGTTATGAAATATTTTTGAAGTATTTGGGGTGAAAATATTAATAGAAAATAATCTGAAGTGCCAGAAATAGTGCAGGTGTTTTGGAGCTGACAGACTGAATCATCTCTGATGCACACCAAGGACTTCTCAAAAGCCCTAAAATTATCTTCCACTTCCCTGAATCAAAATCTCCCAAAACAGGACAAAATTCACACCAAAAATGAAACCTTCCTTCTGGATTCCTGATTGACACAAAGTCGATTTCTGATCTTCCCTGGGTACAAAAGTGGTGCTGAGAACCGGTGTGAATTGTGCGGGAGGAGAGAAAATCTGGGGCAGAGCAGAAAATCTCACCTATTTGAGCTGATCTTCAGCTCCTCCTTGGATTTCTGGGGATTCTCTTGAGCACATCACTCTTCTTCTGCAGAGAGAGCTTTGTTCCTTAGCCCCTCCAACTGAAGAGTCAATCACTGCCACAACACCTCAGAAAAGGATTTATCATGGTCGTGTCCAGGTGCCAAATGAATCTTCCCTCTCCAGACTCTCCCTGGCATCCCAGCACCTTTTTAATTCCCTTCTGGCCATCCCAGAGCTCTGGGACAGCCAGGACTTTGCCCTGTTAGCCCTGGGGGTGTGCAGGTGCCTGCTGCCTGGCCCCCTCAGTTTCTCAGCACCATTAATTCCTGCTGTTCTCCCCCAGTGAGCACAAGAGCCTGGTTCCCATCACAGCCAGGCTTTGGGAATGGGAATTGTCCCTTTTCTCTGCTCGGGAGGGATGCACTCCAAAAGAGCTGTGGCATTTTCCCCTAATAGCCTCACGTTTCACTTCTATTTAATTTGTTACCTGCTGTCTCTCTCGGAATCTTTTCTGCATTACTGCCCTCCGTTCTGCTCTCCTGTATTTTATTTCTGATTGTTATTCCTTTTTTTCCTGCCCCTTGAGAGAAATGCCTTGCATTTATCCACTTTCAGACACAAGCCCCTGGATGTAATCCAAGTTCTGAACTCTCCAGATTTTTCTGTGTACTCTCCCTCCTCCTGCCCTTTGCCAGCAATTTGCCTGGTAGCTTTTCCAGGACAAAACTTGTTTGGTTTTCCTTTGGTTCAAGTTCTCAACCACTAATTTCACTGATTGGAAGGAAGGATGGGAAGGCAATGAATCTGAGTGAGAATCAGATAAACTTCCCATTGATTTTGCTTTTTTTTCAGGAAGTGTTTGCTCTCTGGTCACCAAGGGCAGTGACAAACAGGATGAGAAACAGGAATTGGGGAAGGATTTCTGATGGCAGCAGTGCCAGGAGGAACACAGATATCTCCCAGACCATTTTCATTCTCTAGCAGCTCATGAAGGGAGAGGAAAAAAATCAAAATTTCAAAATAGGTTTACATGGAAATGTTCAAGTGGCTGATTCTATCTTCCCTCTTAAACAGTTGGAAAACAAACCTCATTGTACATCTATGGATTATATGGGAAAATATTTTTGGGAGCACTCTGAAAGAGCTTCTAATACTGATAAGCAGAGAAGAAAGGTATTCACTTTATTACCCCCATTTTCATATTCATCCTCTCAGTGACAATCCCAACAAAATCCTTTCTATTTAGTTAGTAACTCTCCTTCTAAAGAGAGAGTCAAACAAAACAACAAGCAAGGAATAAAGAGTCGATGGGGATTTTGGTAAAATTTATAAACTACGTGGAAACTAAAAACCCACAAAATTTGATTTTTTACTGCATCTCTGGGACATTTCAATAGCAGATTAAGTAGAAATGAACACTTTTGGCAGTGCACAAATGTTCCTTCACAACCTCACTCAAGTGGTTTCAATGTGCTTTACATATTTTCTACTTATTGCCTGGGCAATAGGGATTTATTTTATTCACTTATTTTCTTCTTAATTAAGTGGCATTGTCTTTCTTTCAATGACATATTTTCTAGTTTAGAGATGTCTATTTCTAGTTTAGAAAACAAGACTGTGCAAGAGCCATCTCTTATGGAAAAGTCTTTGACTCTCTGGAAGCAGTTGGGTCTTTGACTCCGTGTCTACTTGGTTTTGTTGCAAAATGAGGGCTTTCCCCCCATTTCTAAAGAAAACTTCAGCACTGTTTTCAGCTTCCACTCTGACTTTTCATTGTGTTTACTCAGGTATTTCAACTATTTTTGTTGTAAGACAGCAAATCCTCCGTCTCCATCGAGGGTGGCCTCTGCCATGGCCTCNTCTTTGACTCCGTGTCTACTTGGTTTTGTTGCAAAATGAGGGCTTTCCCCCCATTTCTAAAGAAAACTTCAGCACTGTTTTCAGTTTCCACTCTGACGTTTCATTGTATTTATTCAGGTATTTCAACTATTTTTCTTGTAAGACAGCAAATCCTCCATCTGTCTCCATCAAGGGTGGGCTCTGCCATGGCCTCCTGCCTCCATCCATCCTCATCCCCTGGCAGCAGTGGGAGTTTTCCTTCAAGCAGCACAAAAAGTGAAAAATCCCCCACTGGTGGAAGCATTTTCTGCCCACGCTGCAGAACTTTGCAGCCAGGTGAGGACGTGTGTGAGGGAGGCTGGGGATGATCCCTTGTGCAGGCTGTCCTAGAGCAGAGCTGGGCAGAGTTCCAGAATAAAGCAGGGATTTATTCAAAGGATTTCCTCCATGGATCCACCTTGGGCAGCACCAGAGCCCAGCCAGGGCTGCACCCAAGATGAACCAAAATGGGCACAAAATGCACGGCCGGGCACGGGCTCTGTCACTGTGATCAGTTCTGCTCCATTTGCAGATTGCAGTTCATTGTTCATTCCAGCTTTAGCTCATGCACTCCCATCCTGCTTGTTTTTCTCTCCTCAGCCCACGGTGTTTGTGCTCCTGGGCTGAGATTTGGATCATTTGTCCTTGGTCCCCAGCTGGAGAAGGAATTGTTTTGTCTCCCTGCTCTGTGAGGAGAGCTCACCAACACTGAACACGAAGCTCAGAACTGCACACTAAAGCAGCACAGAACCTGAAAATACAAAAGCTAAACCTGAGGCATTGGTGACAGTGCAGGAAGGGCACTCTTTGCCAGGGGAATCTGGGAGAATCCCTCAGCTTTGCTGGCAGGCTAAAAGAAGCACCAGCAAACCTCAGTTCCCTGCCTCTCAGAGTTTGTGGGATGCTTTGATACACTGATAGGCACTTCTCAACAACTCCCAACAGCTGAGTGAAAACCTCTGCAAAGAATGAAAACCTCTGCACAGACACTTCCCTGAGACCTTTCCATGGAAAACGCTGCCATGTGTGGACATCACCTACAATAAAGATGATGCTTTTCAATCAAGGATCCTGACAGGACCAAACAATTAAATATGAACATTATTCCAACGGTGAGTTGAGCCCCTCACAGAAATAATCAACTTCTGTTAAACAGAAAATCCTACAAACATTCCAATCCTGTATCTTGGTATAAACTTCAAGGATATTTTCCCCGAGGAATTTCTACTGGAGAGAGGAGGGCTGACTTACCAAGGAGAAAATTCACCCCCCTGTCTGCTTCTGCAGAGGTTTATATCTCTTCCTCTGCCTGGATTGCTTTCTTCTAAAGATTTTTCCTACAAAGGAAGGAAAAAAAAATAAGAAAGATGTCCCCACAGATTGATTAATAATGTTGTTAAGCTCATCTGGCAACACTTTATCCTCTGTAAAAGACAGGTGCCCTTTGCAGAGAAATATTCCATTCCTTTTCCCTCTCTCCCTTTTTTCTCTCTGTACAAGCTCTACCATCTCGGGAAAAGCGAGTGCTTTGTCTTAATGGCAGTGATTGTCTGCTCTGGGAGGGCCTGGGAAGACAGAAAACCAAGGATGGGAGATGAAGAGAAGCACACAAAGAAGTTTTGCTACTTTTCAAGTCCTGGGAAAGGCTCCCTGCTCTGCTGGCAGCTCCTGCAGAGCTCTGTGCAAGTGGCAGTCCTGGGACACACACGGTACCACTGCAATTATGAGACTGAAACAGGGCAAAAATGGCAATTTTAGTGAAGCCTCCAGCAAACTGATGGGCCAGAGGGCTTCAGCTCAGCTTCAGGCAGTGCTTAGCATTGATTTCTCAGCTCTGGCATGAATATTGACCTGTATGAATATTCGCTTCACCTCCAAGCAAGTCTGCAGCAAAGCTCTCCTTTACAAAGTCAAATTAAAAATTCCCAATACCAGACACTGGAATGAATGTCTGGATGGTCCCAAACATATTTTTGAACAGCCAGAAGCCTTATCAATTGAATATTAGAAATTGTCTGCTTGGAATAATTAAACCCCACTCTCCCACAGCCCAAGCAGGGTTTTGTGTCGATTTGCAGAGCTTTGTGCTGCTCTGCAGAGAGAGCAGAGCTCTGGCTGTGCTGATTGAAGGCCCAGACTCATTTCCTATGGAGCAGGAGGTGACATTTTGCGTTGAGTCTGGTGTGGGAGCTCTCAGCTTGTCCCAACACAGGTGTGTCCTGCCCTGGAGCCCCCTGGATGCTGCAGGGACTGAGCTTTGGGGGGCTTGGCAGGGGGAACCCACTAAAAGTGTTGGCAGTGCTCTGGCAGCTGGGTTCCAGGAGGAATCTGCACCTGGCTGATATGAATCTGTCCCTGATATGATTCCCTTCTGAACTATCAGTGACACTGCTGAAGTTTCTTTTCAGGGAGTGATGGATTTAGCAACCAGCTCAGGGGGGAAAAAAAAGCTTTGGTTTCCTCCCTTCCTTCACCTTTGTACATGGTGTTGTTTGTGCTGCAGTGAGTGAAGAGAAGATTAAAACACCTCTTATTAATCTCCCACCCTTCACAAGTGATTTAATGTTTTACAAGCCTGGGTAGTGATTGCTGATAAGGTGCTGGGGGACATGGCAGCAGCCTTTTCCATTTGAATTTAGCTCAGAGCTCTTTCCATAACTATCGGTAATGAAAATGAACTAAAGAATACTCAGAGCTACCAGGATTTTCCTTTTTATTTCTGCTGTCATTGCTCAGGGACAGTGACACTTTTGTAGCATGGGGCCTGGACCCTGACAGGACCAGGGAATGGTGGCTCCTGGCTGGAAATGAAAGGAAAAAGGGATTCTTGAGGTGATCTTGAGAGCTGATCTCGAGATAAAGCAAAAAAAAAAAAATACGGTTCCAGATAACAATGGTGATCCAAAGAACAAAGAGAAGCAATTAAAAAACTACAATTGCAAGTCGAGGAGAAATAATAGAACACATAAACCATCCTTTCCCTGTGCATTCAGCAACTTCTTACTCCTTCTTTTCAATGCCTTGACAAGATCTACACTTCCTCCCTGGAGCTGAGAGGCTGAAATTGCCATCAGAACCATTTCCAACCAAACCTTTGGATGCTGTGGGACACGGCAGGGAAATGATGCATTGCCTTTATCCAAGGCACTGGTATTTATGGTCTGGTCTTTTGAAGCCGAGATGAATTCAGTGACTTTTTCAAAGAGAGAGGTGTAGGAGTTGGTAATCTCACTGCTGAACAATATGAAGTGGTTGGCACTGGAGTCATTCCAGAACAATCAGCATCTTTCCTGCCTTTCGTGAAGGTTTTTCGAACAACAAACCACCTTACAATAGAACTGACAGCTGTCCCAGCCCTGCAGACTGCTCACACTGCAGCACCTCCAGCAGCCCATGAATATTCAGAATACGTTCTGGGGATCATTTTGATCTCTTTTTACCTAAGACAATACTTCACATTGAAATTCAGGTCCCGAAATGCAATTTTATTTGTGTTTTACCAGTAAGCCCTACCCAAGATCTATCCCACTGAGCACGGTGGTAGCTAACCAGGGAATATGGATGAGGTTATCCTTGATTACCTTCAGTGGGAATCACAGCACAGAGTGTTGGAGGAGGCCCTGCACTCAGATTTCCACAGCCTGACTCTTGCACACCAGTCACGGACTGAACTGCTTCCCTGAGCACAAAGTGTGGCATTGCTCTAACACAAGCTGTTAGCTTGAATGGAATGTTTCAACAAGATTAGTCTCTTTACCTGACTCTCTAATGCCTTTTCTCTTTTCCATAACGTGTCAGAGAAAAGTGATGTACAATTCCCGCCTCGTGTGGCGAGTGTGCAGTGTTTCTCCAAAGAAATGATAAAAAGCACTTCTACTTTCCCTCCTCCTGCTTCTGGCCAGGATTCCAGTAATGAAGCCTGTCATAAGCAGTGATTTGTCCAGAGAGCACTGAAGGTTAAAAAGCACATCTGAGGCCCTTTCTGAAAGTCCATTTCAGCCATATTTGTCTGCTGTAAAAATGAGGAGGCAGCAGGCTCCACATGCCCAAGCACTTGGTCCTGTCACCACTTCACCCTCACAAGTGAAGTGTGATCTGTACCTGGCATTTCTGATCTTTACCTGGCATTTCTGACCTGTACGTGGCATTTCTGATCTGTGCCTGGGATTTCTGATCTGTGCCTGGCATTTCTGATCTGCACCTGGGATTTCTGATCTTTACCTGGCATTTCTGATCTGTACCTGGCATTTCTGACCTGTACCTGGCATTTCTGATCTGCACCTGGGATTTCTGATCTTTACCTGGCATTTCTGATCTGTACCTGGCATTTCTGACCTGTACCTGGCATTTCTGACCTGTGCCTGAGATTTCTGACCTGTACCTGGCATTTCTGACCTGTACCTGGAATTTTTGGTCTGTACCTGGCATTTCTGACCTGCACCTGGGATTTCTGATCTGCACCTGGCATTTTTGACCTGCACCTGGGATTTCTGATCTGCACCTGGCATTTCTGACCTGCACCTGGGATTTCCCCTCCCCTCCAGGTGCCAGCAGGGTCTGTAGGGTGCATCCTGTATGGGAAAAAAACCTGGGGTTGGAAAACCTTCTACCCATAATTGCTGCATATGTTACATTTTTACACTCAAATCCCCGAATGAGGATGGAATTTTTGATAGCAGATCATTTCACCTGAAGTTACGTCTGAATTTGTTCCACATTGCTCTCTGATGTTATAATCATTGGCAATGACACTGCAACATTTTGCCTTCAGAATTATGTCTCACTTTAGAGCAGAAATATCTCACAGAACTCCTCAGGAAAAGTTTTTCAGGAGAAAATAAAGGAAACATCAGGGCTAATTCCATGACATGACACAAACCACTGGAAAATGCAACGGCCATGTTGACAGCACCTCTTTCTCAGTACTCTGGATTGAGAGTCCCAAATTTTAAGTATAACCCTCATATAGGAGACTGATTTTTGATTTATCTTGATTTTTTTTGCAATATTTATGGACATCTAGGACTGGAGAAGGAAGGAAGGAAGGAAGGAAGGAAGGAAGGAAGGATAGATAAAATAATTGCTTGGCCAATTTTATTTTCCTAAAAGCATTGCTAGTTTCCTGGAGTTGTATAAGCACTTATTCAGAAGCAGAACTACTATACCATGACCAAAGGAAAGAATTCTTTTAAACTTTTAAAAGAAAAATCCTTTCAATGTACATGGCTTGCAAAACAAGCAGCAAAATGCTGTTTTATTAAATGGATTCCTTTTCAGTGGTTAAATTTTTAGAGCTCAGATGGTAGAAATAACTGATTTTCAATGACAGCATATATCTTTCTTGTGTCTGATTAGCTGTTGCCATTATTTATAGCTTTGTGCATGTGATAGAAACATAGAGAAGACAACATGAATCTTTCTGCCTCTGTTGACAGGCCAGCTAATCCATTACTAAGTCTCCTCCATTCTTATTCCACTTACCTGTAAACCAATAGTGTCAGTGCTGAATTATATTTGATATTGAAACTATTGATGAATTGCAAAGGTTAAAATTAAAGTGTGATGTATGTTGTGATTGGTAGCACGGTGTTAGAGCACCAAGTGATCTGTGCAAAATTATAACCATAAATACACTTCAGGCCCTGCTGCAGAACCTCTGCCAAACAGCTCCACTCCTCTTCTGTTCCATCCTCTGTCCCCCCCTTCCCTCTCTCTGAGGCTGTAGCAAAAGAAATGCAAATAGCTTTGCTGATAAAGATCATAAGCTGCCTGGTTTTGATGGCTTTGTGAACAAAAGGAAGTCGCTGTGTTTCCCTGGGGACTCATCTGAAATACTGCTGCAATCAATGGGGAAAATATTGAGTGGTACAACAGGGACTCAGCTTCTCCTTTGACAACAGCTACAGTTTATAAAATTCCAGGTGTAATTCACTGCAGTTCAGTAGTGCTGGACATCTTTACTACGCTAAAAGAATATTTAGCAAATGAAAGAATTATTTCCTCGAAGCAGAATAAAAAGTGTCTCTATCAAAAGCCTCTGCTCCCTTCTTGTAGGCACCAGTTTTTCAATGACATATTTAGCAAAAAATGAATGGTCCATTTTCTATATACACAATCTGTACTTTGTAAGGAAACATTCCTAAAATATCTTTCTCAGAAGAAGGTTGGAAATCGTTGTCCTACCCATAGCTCCCATTTCTGTATCCATTTTCTCTTCAGGTGCAGGACCAACGATGCAAGTCCCTAAATAGCACTGAAAACAGGCTCACCCTGCAGGTCTGACCTCGAGGAGCAAGGTTAATAAATTCCCTTTCCTCAGCAGATCTCCCACTCCATGTTGCACAACAGAAGGGAACTTCAGGTGCCCTTTTTTGGGTGCATCTTCAGCCAATTCCTCCACGGCACAACGTTAGAGAGCCGCGAGTCCTTCGTGTGCAGATAGCAACTGCTGGAAAAAAGAGTCAGAAAAAGGCAAAACTACCAATTTCTGGGAACAGCAAATCCAAATCTGTTGATCCTTTCCTTCCCAAATAGGGAATTATAGAATCACAGAATGGTTTGGGTTGGAAGGGACTTCAAAGAGCACCTGATTCCAGCTGCCCTGTCCCAGGCAAAGGCACCTTCCACTGTCCCAGGCTGCTCCAAGCCCCATCCAACCTGCCCTTGGGCACTTCCAGAGATCCAGGAGCAGCCACAGATTTTCTGTTCCTGTGGCTCACTTTCAGCTTGAAGCCATCTCTCCCTAATACCCTTGTGAACACCTGCTAATTAAAACCTGAGCAGAGAGCACAGAGCGAACACTGGGAGAAAACCACGCAGACCCCACTCACCTCTTACCTTGGATGACAAAGGTGCATCAAAGAGTTTCATTGGGAAGCCTTTCCAGATTTAGAATGACCCGAAATCCCGGGCTGAATTCCTGGATCTGCTGCTAAAGGTCTCTTTTGATAATCTAATAATCCCTGAGATGCTGAAAGTCAGGGGTTTCTGTGGTGGGAAGCAGAATGTGACACACGTGGCACCAGGCGTGACTTGGACAGGCCGGGACAGCAGAAATTCTGTAAATAAAAATCTCTAAATAATAAAAAGCTCTAAATAAAATCTTAAAGAAATATCTCTCCTGATATTCCCATGCTTTCATCTTGCTGAAATTTATCCTTGATTTTCCCACAGTAATTTATTGCTTTTTTTAATAAAGAAGCAACCTCTACTGGAGAGCAACCCAAAGGGAGAGATTTGTTAGCACAGCCCTGATTTAATTGGTTACACTGAGGTTTTGCACTTCTACAGGTGGTGGAGGAAAAGTAGAAACAATGACAAATGAATAAATTCAAACTGCACAAGAAGTATTTATTTCTCTGTTTACAGTTTCCAGCCACAGAAGATGTTGTATCTATTGATCCTGACGTTCTGTGTGCCAAGGATGAGTTATACTATCCACTGCTCCTCAAGCACTGCTCCACACCTTCCTGACAGAAAAAAATAATTTAAAAGTGTTGCCTGGTCATCTTTTGAGGTTTAAAGGCCAGGTGATCTACTGCTCTGAGTTCTCATTAAAGGGGCTGGATGGCTCTTTGTTACACACCAGGAAAAAGGAATATATGGCAATGTGTCTGCCTGTCTTTGTATCTGGCTTAGCTCAACTGCAGAAAAAAAAAAATCCCCCCACCCAAACAAATATGTCCAGCAGAAAGAAAGTGTCATAGAATAGAATTAATTTCCTCACAGTTAGACAGAGCTCCCAAAATTTGTGTGATTTTCAGGTATTTGCAAGATGTTTTACCCCAAACAACAATAGTATCTACATTTATATGAAAAAAGAAAAATATTGAAGCTCTGACCTTCACAAACTTTACCAGCATCTTTGCCTGATTTTACCCTAAGAAGTAGATTCAGGTTTTGGATAAACTCATAAATCTAAACTCTATCTATAGGTTAGAGCAAGAACTACACACAGCTAAGAGAAACAAATGGTATTTTGCACAAAGAAGGAACTGAGCAAAGTTTCCTTCCATTTGTTTTTAGAGTAGTTCATTGATCTTATGAAATCTTTTCAGAGCCAGCCCTTAGTGCACCACAAATGGTGGAAGTTTATAGTGAATATAAATGAGTGGAAAATTTCTCATTTGGCCCAAAGGCTGTTCCCTGAATTGCACAAATGTCCACGATGAAGCTGGAATATTACAAATATGGAGTTCCTAACATGGAAGCTCAGGAAAGTGACACAGTAAATGACAGACAATTTATAAAGTAAACAGTAAGGGTTTTTTTCTCTAAGTTGTTTCTTTAACTTCATTGATTAGCAATTCATCATCCTATTTAAAATTCAATATTAACAAAATTGTAATGGATCAGCCTGACTCTGAAATCAATTCCATAGTCATAGCCATGGCCTGTTATGAAGTAATGGCAATGCTAATTTTATTCTGCCAAATGTAAATTGAGTGATTTATCACACCATTATACACTCACCCCGCTCCTTCAATCGCTTTCAAAATAAAAGGAGGCAAAAAAAAAGAAAGCTCAGGGTGACAACTCCCCATTTTTGAATTAAAAAGGACTGGCTTTAGCCAGCCAATCCTTGTGAAATGGATCAGAGGATTTTAAGAAAGGAGTCAGAACCTGATCCTGCAAGTCTCTGTGGCCCCTCTGACTCCAGCCTCCCTAATTGCCTCTGAGAATGGATGAACTCTGAGAATGGTTGGGTTTTATATCAAGTGAGAACCCAGCCCTCAATTTCTGTCCCATTTCAGGAAGAGATTTAATAAATATAATGCAGGGCTGAGACACAGAAAAGATTCAGTTCTGTCCCTGATTCAAGGCAAACTTGCTGGCTCAAGTTGTTGCTTTATGGTAAAAGAACATCCCAGGAAGATTCCCATTTCAGGAATTTTTGGAGATTTCATTAAGAGAATTGCAAAGCAGCCACAGTTCTGTCCCTAAAGCAGCGCTGTTCACAGGGGTTGCCCTCAGCATCCACAAATTCACAATTTTGCAGAGCAAATGTCCCTCCCAGCAGCCCAACAGCACAAGTTTAACCCAGTGGAGCTGAGTTAGAAAACCCAGGGCACTGCCACCATCCCCAGAACAACAGCAGCAGTCTGAAATAGCCAGCTTGAATTAACTTCTAGGAAAAAAAAAAAAAAAACAAAAAAAACCAAATATTCTGTTTACAAAGCACAAAAATGCCCCAAGTTTCAGCCATCCCTAATTGCTGTTGTGAATAATCTTTTCCAGGCCTTTTTCATATTCTCGAAATCTGTCTCTTACCCCTACTTATTGCATATCTAATTTACTGTGAACAGAAGAAGTGAATAATAATATTACAGCTGCTAAAGGAGCTGGGATGCCTGACAAAGTCCAGCCATTCATGTTTTGTGTTACTGAGCTTTTCAGGGGTTTGACTGCTGGCATTATGCAAAGTGCAGTCGTGTTAGTCATTGCCTTGGTGGCTGCCACATTTTCACAGGGACGTGCTACACATCCTGGGGCACCTCTAAAAAATTCAAAATAAAAGTTATTTGGCTTATAATTATGTGAGAATCACTCTGAGACAACCTCAGATGATAACATATATTAAACTTAAGTAAGAGCCTGGATTCTTGGCAGAAGCCTCAGGGGTTGATGTGATGCTGTGACAAATAAGCAGAAGGGCAATTGTTAAAAAAGCTCTATGGATGATTATTTAGGTGTAATGTTGGCCCTCTGTAACCTCGTATTTGTTTCATTTTTTTCTCCCCCTAATTATTCCTGGTAGAAGGAAATGCCTGAACCAAGGCCAGGATAATTTTTGAACCTCTCAGAAAAATCCCAATTTTGACATCTTTGAACCACAACCACGTGCACAGGATGGCAGAGAGTGAGTGGGTATCCCTAGAAAACTTTTGAGAGTGACCATACTCAGTAAATTTGCAAGACCTTTGTTGAAGACTGGAACATTTTATCATTTTGGTAAGCCGAAAATAAGAGGGATGAGAATGAAATACAGTCTGCCCTTGAAAAATGCAAGAAAGGACGGGAAAAAGGAACAAAGGGTGAGTACAAAAATCCAGGCTAAAGTAGTAATAAAAATAAAGGAAAAGGAAAAGAAAAAAGGATGGCAATGTGGAAAATGCTGGATCTGTTGACAGCACCATGGTAAGCATATCAGCCCTGCTTGGAGAATGTTCTTTTCTTTTCCTTTATTTTTTCTACTCACCAATATTCAGTAGAACTCTATTTTTTTTTTTTTTTCCAGAGGGAAAATACTCTAAATATCATGTAGTGCACCTGTTTTCCTGCTCCAGCAAGTGTCCATCCATCCCCTACCATTCCAACTGCTGGCACTAAGGCATCACATTTATTTCCTACAAGGGATTAGCTCCTTATAAACCCACACTGCTGCTGCACTAACGGGGAACAACTGGAGGTACAAGTGCTGCATTAATACTTTACCATCAACCAGCTTTGATCCTGCCTGGCTGCAGCTCACCAAAGGCAATTAATTCCTGCTGAATCCCTGCCTGTGGGCTAAAAACACCTCAGCACAAGTGTAATGTACTCTGACTGCTTCCCCTGGGAGGCACCTACAGGCAGAAGCCAGTTTGAAACTAAAGCATCTCCTGAGAGCAGAGCAGGCAGAAGGGCCTGGTTTCCCTCTAGGCTGTTTAGCCAGAGGTTTTTTTGGCACCCAAAAGGGTTTTCTGTCAGAGATGAAGCTCCTGCTGACACTGTTGTACCGCCACACTCCTGCATTTTATTCAGGGCTGGTGGAATTGTGCACAGCTGCTTCTGGGCTGCAGTGCAGCCACACAAATCTGCTCAGGAGCTCGGGGAAATTTGGCTGAATATTTGCCCCAACGTACCTGGAAAAGCTTGGTGACCTCCAGGGAAAGCTGTGGGAACACCACGTGCAGTGCACATATTTTATATCCTTCCCAGGCTGCTGTGGTTCACATCCAGCCAGGAATTCCCTGGAAGTGGGCTGGCAAGCGGGCACACTCCATTTCTAGTTAATCCACCAACTCCTGAATGCTGATGTGTGCCAGCAAATCAAACTGTGAGAGCTAAGGAAAATTATCAAGTGACATACATGACCACGTGAAATAACTAAATCAAACAGGATTCCTTCCAACTGAGCAGAGATGAGCACTCTGCACTGAATTTAAAAGGTCCAGCAATCCAAGAAAAGCTCTGGAAATTAATCAGGACCCTTTTCTGAGGGGATATTGAAAAAACCCAGCTCAGCAGCCCTGGGTTCCTTTTATTTGTTTCATTCATGACTTTGTTTACCAACACTAAAACCCTCTGCACTGCAAGGTGGCCATGAAGAAATCAGAGACTGATTAATGGAGAAAATGAAGGGAAAACAGTCCCTCTAAATAGCTGGGAGATAAACAGGATTCTTCTTTTTTAACCAACTTCCCTGAGCTCAAATGAGACTCAGAAATCCTGACCAGCCCTGCTCTTGTATTAAACATCCTCACCCTGAACCTGGCATCTCCTTCAGAGGCAGACTCCTTCAGAGGTTATTCATGTGGTATTTTTACAGCTTTTTATTAGTGGTTGCAGCAACTTGCTGAAGAGTGAAGCTGAAAAACACAACCCAGGCACCCTAAAGGCTGTCAAAAGAGAATGAAAAATGTAATCTGCACTTCAAAAAGGCCACAATCTCACACGTTTTGGGATGGGTTTGTGCAGGGGTGCTGAAGGTCACAGGACAAGGCAGGAGATCTGATCGTGCACATCCTCCACATCCCAAATTGCCTGAACTCAAATTATGAGAGATTTGTGCTTCATTAAAAAGAAAATAAATTACTGTTCTCAGGAATATCTGAGCTTCAAGATTCCCTCAGAAATTACTTTCACAGGCTGTGAAAACGCTGCAGAAAACAGAGTTCTGTCTCTTTTTGGCTTTTCTAGCCAGCTGAACGTGCTGAAATTTGGGCTCTTCTATCCTGATACAACTTGAGAACCGCATTTTGCACAAAGCCCTTAGCACTACAAGATTAAATGTGAGATAAAGGGCTGTAATACACCCACTGCCTTTTTATTGAGTGCTTGCCGTTGCAGCACAATCCTATATAATAAAACTTCTGCCCAAGTTTTTATTCTCTTTTTTTTTTTCCCAAATGGCATGACAACTGGAATCACTCCATAGATGCACAAGCCCCAAAATACTTTCCTAATCTCAATTTAGGGTTCCTGAAAAGACTTAAAAGGGATGTTCAGGTGATCTGTGGCCATTCTAACTCCTCTAAAACAATAGAGCTGCACTGGGTTACATCCTCTGATTCAGAGTCAGGAACTTCCCAAAATTATCATGAATAAACTGGTGGAAAAGTGGTGAAATTGTCACTAATGTACTTCATGTATGTCTTAGAACCTGATTCCCCCCAGATTTGTGAGAGTTATGGACATTAGATCCAAATTCAAACATACTCACAGTTTTGCCTTTGTAAATCTTTTTCTCCGTCTTTACCCCTTGTCCTTTCCAGCTGAAATGGACTTTGCTGATAGAACTGAAGGATAATCAGAAGCAGAGCAATAAATATTTCGTAAGTCCGATGATAAGGTATTGATTTGGGAATTCTGAAACAGTCTCTCTGAAAATGGCTCTGTTGCTAAGTGGGATAACTCAGAGGACTGAGAGGGATCCTCAGCTGAGGAGCTGAAAATAATCCACTAAAATCCACCTGTGGGAGGAAGACATGTTCAGTGCAGATAAAATCAGACCCTAAAAAAGAATTTATGCTCTTTCCCACACTCCAGATGAACAATTTATGGGGAAGCCAGCAGATGCTCTCCCCACCAATTTGCGGAGCCAAATTTACAAACCTGCAGAGCAACAAGGATGTCACTGAGGGGTAAAAGTCACTTTCAGGTGTTTTTAGAACTTTCTGAAGTTTAAAGCACAGGTGTTTTTGAATATGCCAGCTGGGAAAATCTATATGATTAGACTGCAATTTTAAGAATATTGCTCTGCCTGCCTGCTGTAATCAGGAGTTTCTCTGAGGAACTCATCTTCTCTGGATCACCAAAGAGCTCGTTAATAATTACTGATTTATAAGATACCATATTTCTGCTCAATAATGCTAATTTTATGGATTCCTGAACAGCTTCTGGAGTAATGTCATTATTTAATGTCAAAGGAGTGGGGAGTTCAAATAAACCAGCTGCATGATTTCTCTGTTTTGCATTCTGCCTCCAGGGAGGAATTTAAAAAAAAAAATCAAGAAATTTGGCATAACTCACATCATCAGGATGGATTTACCAATTGCACAGAACTGAATTATACCTCTTATTAACCAACAAACTCAATATTTAATATAAAGGCAACCTAAAGGATATAATTACTTCTGCAATATCAGCAGAAGATTGTAGCATGCAAAGGTTCAAACTGTCAGAAAAACAATGTTCTGTAGAAGGCCTTTCATGAATCCTCCTCTGTCTGCAGTAAATTGGACCTCTCTGATTAACTCTGACATGTGAAGGGGTTGCAAATAATTCAATTAATTCAAAAATTATTTTCCTGGAAAAGATATGTGTTGCTCTGCCACTTAACTAATAATGAAGTCAGTGTGATGGAACAATTAAACCCAGGAAAACTTCTGTGGAAGGACCCAAAGAGCACAGTAAGAGTTTTATTCAGCATTTCACTTAGAACTTGTTGGGATTTGGGCAAATAATCCAGTTGCACACCACACAGCCTGCTGGGTTTTACTGGCAGATTATTTTACCCCATGAAAACCAGTGCAGAATAAAGCACTTTTTCTCCTCTCTGTGTGTTTCTCTCTGTCTCCCTCAGCAGAATTCCCCTCTCTGGCTGTGAAGCTCCAGGTGTGGCCATGCCCTGCTCGCTGCCAAGGCTGAGTGCTTGTGTCATGTCCCAGCCCCTGCTGCTCTGTGGCTTTTTCTCCTCTACATTTCCTCTTTTTCTCCAAATCACATGGCATTCAATGTAATTGAGCAATGAGGAGTTTTTAAGTTCCCACATATCACATATTATAAATCCCGTATTTTTACATCTGGCTGTTTCTAATGCTGGCACTGCACACACTCCATCACTCCCAGAAGGAAGATCTTGGATGGATCTGCCCTGAAGGTGTTCTCCAGCATTAATTTCCTCCTTTTTTTTCTGTGGGAGTCTAAAGTTCTGCCCACATTTAATTACAAAAATTGCCATTGTGAGAAGAGAATTGCAAGAAATCTCTCCTGGCTGAATTACAAATGGGGCCAAACCTTGCTATCTTTATTCAAAACACTCCCAGTGACATTATCACCTTAGTGACTTTGAGCCCACACCTCTTAACCTCAGATTTCACCTGAAATTCCACCTGAAAACATAACTTGGAGTGCACCAGGAGCTCCCAACCCTCTATTTGAGCAGAACAGGGATGAGATTTCTCCCATGCTGCCATTTCTGCAGAAAGCCCTGCTGTTAGCAGGTTGCAGGATTAAAACCCCTTCCAGTTTGCAAAGCTTCTCCCTTAGAACCACATTTTCAGCACTAAAGGTGCCCTGATCTCAGCTTAACACATCAAAGCTGCTCTGGAATCAAGCTTCCCCTTGCCATTATTACACATTTTTAGGTGTAAAGGTGACAAAGCCTCCCCAGGCTACCTTGAACCTCCCCTCTGCCCCTCTGATGCCCTGGGCTGATGTTAGAAAGAGCAAAGAGCTTGCAAAGAAGTGTGATATGAACTCACACATTGGGTTTGTTGTTATCTCCAGGCCAGCACAGCTCGGTGTAATTCCCCCAACTCTGGAATTTCTGCCCTAGAAACTCCCTGCAATGAGATTACAGCAGAGCTGAAGGTCACTCCTGAGCTGTGCCATCCGCAGGAAATTCAATGTATGCTTGCACTATATTTATCTCCAGTGAATGTTGTGCAGCAAATAGGATAAAGCAGAGGTGTGCAGTGGGCAGAGAGATAAAAATTGAGAGTGAAGTGTTGGCTTGGGAGGGGTCATGGCAGGGAAAATCTCACCAGGCTGCACGAGGCAGACCTGGGATGCTGGGGCTGGGTAAAGTCACCTGAACTCTTCATTGTTGTGTTTTAAGTAGATTTTTTGGGTAGGAAATGAATTGTTGCACATAAACACACACGGGACAAAAATTAGCAAGGGAAAAGAGCTCCCAACCCTGCACAAAAGTCACAAGCACTGACTGGAGGTAAATGATTTTTTAACCAAGGGCTCCACATCAGCCTTCCAGGCAGGCAGAGGGTTCCATGTCTGTTGTGGGAAGCAGAGAATTCCAAATACCTCAGCAAATGCCTGCTAAAAATAAGGTTTTACCTGGAAATGTGCACTAAATGTTAAACAGCAATGGATTTTCTATGTAATTAAATTGTTCTCCTATTAATACTTTTCATTAAACACATTTTACACCAAATCCCATTAGCTCTCCTTTTTTTGCAGTTAATTTTTTCACATAACTCTTCTCCTCCCCTTGCAGAGAAAGCAGGGAAATATCACTGAGTTAGTTACAAATTCCATTTTTGTTTCCATCAGCTCATTATATAAATTATTCAGAACTCTTTTATAAAGTGGGGATTTCAGCTTCCTTTACAGAAATAAGGAGAAAAGACAGTCCTAAAGCAAAACAAAAAAGAAGGTAAAAAAACCCTCAAACATTTGATGCAACTTTGATTATTTTTTCCATTAAAGTGAAGCTTGTTCACCAGTTTATAATCTCAAAAAATATCCTTTATATAACAGCTGTTACTCAGAATATTTTCTACACTTCCCATAATCACCATTCCCAACCCCCTAGCTGTCCCTCCCCAAGAGAAAAGAGGAAAGGAAACAACAGAGGAGCAATTCCCAAGGCACAATATTTCTGGTGGGTGTGAACTCTCGATTTTCATATCCATCTCCAACAATCACCATCTTCTGCCACCTCCAAGTTCCCTTTTACAGCACAATCTCCTCTGCAAGCCAGGAGCCACCACCTTGCTCATTGCCAAATGAGGGATTTTAATCAAAGAATTCCAACCTGTGGCACATTTCTTAACCAGAAAATATTTCCAGTTCCCATTTTGAACATAATCACGGGAGATTTCTAGTATCTACATCAAAACCCACATGCTTCTGAGGGCACAGGAAATTTCATACCAAGCACCAGGAAGAGTTTGGGAGCACTTTGACTTTTCTATCAAAATTCAGTTGCTGTAGTGAAATTCAAATACTATGTTAGCAGCCAGTGGTTGTTTGGCAATCCGGGAAAAATTAATTCACTTTTTTTTAGGTGGAGATCTGCACCATGACAATAAGAAGCACAAGTTTTCTTTTTCTTGATTTATTTAAATTGAGTGTCTACCACTTAGTGAAAGGAAACATAGAAAAAAGATGTTATGATGAATTAGAAAGTCCTTTTGGATTACTCAGAATCAGACAGGTTTTGGGGTTTTCCTACTGGAATAAAACCAAAGTTTAGCTGTGTTCACAGCCACTGATGTTGATTTTAGGGTCCAGCAGAGAAGGACACAGGGATGCTCATCTTCCTGCCTTGCCCTGGAGAAGGGGAAGCTGGAAACTTGTGGTAAAGTCACCATAAAGCAGCAAATTTGACAATTCTCAGACATTTCAGTAAGAGAGGAAATAGTACAGCAAAATCAAGGTGGTTTGTTCCAAGAAAACAAATGCCAAGCACCAGAAAATTTTTAACCAGAAAGAGAAATACTGGAATGAATGCCCGGAACAGAAAAAAAGGAGACACGCGGGGAAGAACAGATGAGGGCTGATATTTAAAGGTAAAACAGCAGACAAGATGTACTGATGGTCTTTCCTAACTCCATTCCCTGGTGTTCAGTGCAAATTCTGCTTTCCAAGTATAATTCAGCAGCACAGAAAGTGCTGTTCACTGTGAGACGCAAACCTTGGAAATGAATCTCATTTCACTTCTGTGTTAAATGTGTTAAGGATCAGGTTTGTTGAGAGAGATCTCCAGATCAGTGCAAGGGTCTGGAAAGCCAAGCAGAGGCTGAAATTCTGGGGCAAAAAGGAGGCAGAGCAAGAGCTGGAAAAGGAGTGTGACAAGAAAAGGAAAAACTTTGGAACTTAAGAAATCAGTAAACACCCAGCACACACCAGCAGTGTCATCCTCATCAGAGGAAAACATGTTTCCTTCTGAAGATGAGACAGGGAAGTCAAGAAGTCATAATTTTCATCTGGAACATCAAACAATAAACTGATTTCCTTTAGATAAAACCGTGTTAACATCTGGATTGTTAATTATGAAGCAGATGACAGCTGACAGCAGAAGTCAATTGTGTATTTAGAGAGGATTCCACTGATTGAAAACTCCATGTTTTATCTCCCCAAATAAAAGACACATAAAACAGATTCTAACACTGTTGCAGGGGAGTGAAGCAAGTTTAAAAGTCTGTATCTAGAAGTGGGTTTTTATAAGCTATCATATTAAACTGCTCTTATACACGCAGCACAAAATTAATAATGGAAACATGCCCGAATCCTTTCAGTCAACATCACTCTGTGCTTCATGGGAATATGATAAAAGCTGTCAACAGAATTAATAAAGGAGTCAGGATTAGTGGTGCCTTTTGGAAACTGATAGCAAAGTTTCTACTGAGCAAAGTTTTGTTGGTGATATTTTCTGTCCATTCTTGCTCAACTTTTCAACGGGTGAACATCCAAATATATCATTTGCTCTTTGATCCTTCCTCCACTAAACACGTTACAGCTTGGTGATTGCTGTTTTAAATATCCTTTTACTTTGTTTTGCATTTATTGATTTGTTTTTAAGGGGATGAATTGTGCTGTTTGACAAGGCTCAGAGGCTGAAATATTTTATAGTTGTTATTCATTACTCTGAACTTCAATAATCTGTGGCACCTCCTTGTCCTTTCAAATATTGGCAGCACTCTGTGGTTTTTGTTAAAATATCTGTGATGCTTCTTTTTAATTTGTCAGACAAGGGATGGCACAGGTGGCAATGCAGAACAGGAGGATTCATCTGAAACAGAAATAACCTCCAAGGACATTACCCTGCTGTCTGTGTTTATTCAAATCCTACTGACTTCTGTGAGAGTTCTGAGTACCAGTCCAGGTTCTTTTCACTTTTCCAGCAGGTAAACAATAATCCTCATCTGCTCTGATAAATTCCCATCATTTCATTCCCACCTTGCTCAGGGATATCTTGAAGAAGTAAAAATACCCACTCAGTTAAAACCTGACTTAATAAATCAGCACATCCCAAATAACCTTGGAAGTTTAAACAGTGCCTGTTCCTGTTACCAGCACCAAGAACAACCAGAGCTGAGCTGATAGCAGCCAAAGACATGAATACATCAGACAGGCCACAGCAGTGTGACCTAAACCAATAATAACTTCTTTGGAAAGCTGAAAACCCAGCAGAAAAGCAGAATTTTCAGGTAAATAAACATATCCAGATTGATTTGGAAGCATTTGCTGCTGGGACAGAGGAGTCATCATCAGAGCCCAAATAAATGAGAGTTCTCAGAATTAGAATAAAGCCTCATCTCATCTTGCAGCCTGAGAAAAACTAATCAAAGCAAATAATTTATTCAAGGAATAGCAACTGGAGGGCAGCTGTCATCTCAATTCGATGGGCTCCTCTTGCCAGTCATGGCACATCACTCCTCTCCTGACCCCAATCCATCCACTGGTGTGGTCCTGTGTCAGACACACTCCTCAGAGGTAATTCTGCCCTCCAGCCCCAGCTCTGCCTTCTGGGAGTTCTGTTTTGTCCCATCAAACTCTGTTTCTTGTCTAACCAGCTGATAACTTCCGGTCAAAGCTCCAGTCTTTAAGGAGTCCTCAACAATTTGACCCTTTTTATACCCTCTTCTGACCTTTAAAGAATTTCTTTTTAACACAGAAATGAAAAGTAATTTCATAAACGTGCAAAATGGAAGGACATGGTTGAGAATTTGAAAAGTTTACCATCTAATAGAGGAATTCTAATAAAGGATTTGTCATGATAAAAAATAAAATCCCATTTGGTTACACAGTTCTTCTGAAATTATTCAGTTTTTTGTTCACTTGGGTAAATGAATTTTTTAGTATCATAAAAATCATAGAATATCCTCAGTGGGAAGGGATCCACAAGGGTTATTCAAGTCCAAATTCCTTTGCTATCATCCAGAAGGAGAACATCAGCATTATTCTGAGTGTGGTAAGTTACACAATATTTGCAGCATATTTAATTTTACCTGCTTTGGCTCTGTGCACTTCAATGAACATTCACAATTTTTGCCAGAGAAAGTTGTGATATTCTTCCTTGCCAGACTGTTTTCCAAAAATTTCCTCTGGGACGTGGCAATCGTGAAATCTGTTGAAAGGAATAAGGAAAATATGAGAAAAACTCATCATGGGGATGATTTAAAACATTCCCTTCACGAGCTGTGTCTGGAACACGGAGATAATGAAATCACACATCCTGATGAAACATCATGGAAGAATAAAACATTTTATTGAATGTGATGAAAGTAATGCGAGATGTTAAAGTTTAAAACTCTCCCACATTGTAATTTGTAAGTTTTTATGGCCAATATCCATGAGAAGCATTGCTACAATAATCACTTAATTCCTGACTCCACAGAAATTAACTCCAAATCTAATGGCAAAGAGCAGAATCATTTTAATATTCTAACAGTTAGAGGATAGAGTGTCTTATTTAAATACAGATGCACTTTGAACTACCTGCTCTTTCACAATTTGGCTGGAAATTAGAATAATTATACTGCACATTATTATTTTTCAACAGTTGGTTGTTCTATCATTATACAGAGATAGGGATATGTTCCAGCCAGGGAAAACAACTTATCAGAAGTGCATAAAAAATAGGATCTCTTTCCAATTAGGCAACTAATAAAAATAGCTTAATAATCCTTTGGAGGAAAAAATACACTGATATATTCTAGGGTTCAAATTTAAGACTTCATTTATGTACAATATTCTAACCAGGAACAGAAAATAAAGGGATGTATCCTAGATAAAAACAGAAAGGGATAGGCATAGCCATTGGTTTTTACTTGGTGTGCTATGTTAAGACAGAATAGAAAGAAGAAAAAAATTTGATTGTGGTTAAAATTTGATTATTATCTGGTAAAAGAAATGCATTAAAGTTTTTCTCCTCTTAAAAAAAAAAAAAAATTAAACATTGAGTGTTGGAACCAACAATTGAGGAGCAGTTTTTAGTACCAGAAACCATGATACACCTTTATAGGAAATATCACATTATTAAAAGAATTCTGGAGCATTTATTCTGGAGATACAAGGATAGATTTCATTTCACTCCCATCAGACTTTTAATGTGAATTCTGTCAGACAAGAGTCTATATTCTGTCATCAGCCCTGAAATGACCAAGCTCATTTCCAAACAAACCAACTGGAAGGTAAAGACTGAGGAGATTGTAAAAGAGACTTCAAGAAAGGAAACCGTGGTGGCTGAAACACAATAAAGAGATATAAATAAACAAAGAAACAAACAGAAACCGCTGAATATTTCCCAAATCTGCTCAGCCCAATCAGAAATGGCTCTTCCCTTACCCAAAGCATGCTTCAGCCTACAAGAAAATAACAAAAACCACTCTCCTTTTGTGCTCTGGGCTGGTTTTGGGTGAGCAAGTCGTGCAGAAGATGCTCCCAGCCAGGTTTGTGCTGTTAGCTGGGCCCTGCACCAATATTTCAGCTGCTGCCTTAATCAGCACTGCCTGTTCTGCCCCCACATTTTTGACCTTTTGTAACCAAACCAGGCCAGGTTTGCAGCACAGTCACTCAAGGGTGACACCTCAGACAAGCTCGAGGTGTGAGACTCTTCCCTTGGAACTTCACGTGCATAAATTAGGCTGGATAATTTCTAGGCCTTCAATCAAAAAAGAAATTTGTTCTCACTGAGTTGAGATGGGTGAGATTTAACTCATCAGGATTTTGAGTGGTATAGGTGGGATGTAATGGAACATGAGGGCTCAGGGGAGGGACCTCGATTTTCCAGCCCTGGTCATGACAAAAAATTGTGGAACAGAGCTGGTAAAGGAGCCAGATTTTATCTCAGGAGTGTTCTACAAACACAGCAGATTCCTTAGGCTGTTTTCCAAAATCATAAGAACAATTTGTTTAGTGCCAAATCTACCAGAGCCCCAACTCTAGATTTGTAGAATTTCTGGTTTGGGCAATTTCTGGGAATTTCTTCTCAACATTCATTTAATAATTGCAGTCACCTCCTCCTGCTGCTCTGTAGCATCCTATTTTTAGCATTTGCTTCTCGAGAGATTCCTTGTTAGATCCATATAGTTTCTTCCTTTTTTTTCCCTGTTACTTTTTTAAGCATTCCTTGATTTTAGGAATGTGATTCTGCCCTGTTAGTGTTCAACAGCTCTAACATTTTCTGAGGTTTCACAGCTTTTGCCTCATTCTGCTGCTCTGGGCTCTTTTCCTGTAGCACAGCTGAAGTCTCACACTTGAGGATCAAAAGTCCCTTTTGATTTCATGCAGAATCAGAGAAAATATCCCTCACACTGATCATAGTCCCTAACTGATCAATAGAGCAAAATATTTTGGGGTAAAGGTGCTTCTCTCCAAATAAAAACACACCAGAATTTCTTGTTTGCTGCATCTCTTCAGTGTCCTTACTGAATTTGTTGCAGGTTGGCATTTTGTATTTTCACAAAAGGCCAACAGTTTCTGTAGCAGCATTTGGGAGATCAGTAATTCTGCCTTCAAAATTTGGCTTTTAAGTAAAATATGGAAAAGCATGGCTTGAGGCAGAAAGGAAAGAATAAAAACATCTGATTGTTCTAAAAATTCATTGTTCAGCTCTGTTTACAATGCCTGAGTCAGGTGCTATCAGAATGCTGCATGTCCCATCCATTCCAGCGTGTTCAATGGGAAGTTCAGGAGAGTGGGAGTGAGGTTTGAGCTTTTAATCTCAAAAGCCTCAGAAGTTATTTAAAACTTGACAAATGAGGTTATTGCAAAGCAACTTCAATATCAAGCAAGGTTTTCCCCACATTCTTTTTCTGTACACAGTAAGGTTTTTGGACATATCTATGTTTTCTACCATCATATAGATGTGAAATGAATTGAGTTTAGAGATGTTTTCTGTATTTTTCAACTCACTGTGAGTTATTGAAAAGGAAAAAAAAAAAAAATAAAAGCCCCAAGAAAAAGCTGTTCAGATGTTAAGTCATCTACTGAAGTTTAAGGAAATAAAAGAAATCTTCCTGCTGAATGTTTCCTTTGGCTGAAACAACCTTCATTCTGGCTGGGAGAGGTTAAACATTGACACACAAGGTACTTCTCAGAAGCAAATTAAAAGAACTGGGAAATCACAGGAAACAAATCACAGGGGTAACTAGGAGAGAGCAATTTTCTGGATCTGTGCAGTGTAAAACACATCTTTTCAATGTCTAACTCCCTGTTCCAGCCCAGTGGGAATTAGCATTTCGCGCAGAGATCACGGCCAAGTTAAAGGCACCCTGAATCCCTACCTGGAGTTTCCCCTCCAAACTGTTCTATGCTCTGCATAGTTTTGACTTCTGGAGGATTCTCTGGATTTGATTTTTAACAGGCTTCCAGGCCACACTTTTTTGCTAAAATGCAGAAAATCTGATGGAGTCAGTGGAAACCTCGGGAGTAAGGAGCCCACAACCCCCAGGATCAACTCCCAGACCGAGGAGAGGAAGTGTCATTGTTATGGAAAAGAGCAATAAATCACCTTCAGGGCTGCGAGTGCAGCATTTGCATGGTTTGCTATTTGCATTTGTGTGGTTAAACTCCCCCGTGGGATGGGCAGGGAACTTTGTCAGGAGCTGCTTTATCTGCCAGAGTCAAAGTCATTATCTCTCTGAAGTCTGGTGCTGTTTGTTCCAGTGATAGAAACACCAGGGAATTCTGTTTCAAATTCCTAACTGAATCTGAACTGTTAGTTTAATAAAAAAAAAAAATAAACTGCTCTTGTCTACTCTGGAAAAAAATCTTCCTTAGGTTTTGGAGGACATGCTCTCAACTGGTTGCAATATCAAACAATCCTGGCATGGCACATCTGCTTTCCCAAGGAAGCCAAGAATGACCAGGTACAAATTAAATAATTTTGTGAACTGACTTGCCTGAACTTTTAAAACAGATTACCTTTTCACACAGTGGTGATGACTCCAAATTTAACATGTATTAACGATCTTATTTAATCAGCAGATTGGCAAAGACATCTTAGGCTTCTCCTGGATTCTACATGAAACAGATTCAGACACAATTAAGAATAATAGAGCACAAACATCCTGTAAGCACTCAGGGTTTGGACTCTTTGATACTTTGCCTTCTCCAGCATCTCAAATTATTTGCTGGAATAGATTTTCTTGTACATCAAACCAGATGGGTCACTCCAGTTGTGCTTTGGGGATTTGTAGAAGGCAAAGAGCTTTGATAAATCAAACATGCATTTACACATGACCTGGTACATCTATATTACTTATGATAGGTGAACACTTTTTCTTATGAATTCACCTTGCCCCTAAAATTCAGAAATATTTTTCTTTTTGCTAGGATGATAAAATGGTGTTATCAGTGTTTTAATAAAATTGCATTCTGCCAGGGTGAGCAGTGACAAAAGGAACCAGAACTTGTGCTGATCAGGTGGATCTTTCTGGCATCCAGGTGGGAGTGCACAAAGCATCCAATCCAGGTTTCTATTTAAAGATAACATTTTTCACCGTGGCCAAGCATTGTCAGGAATATTTTGCAAAATACCCAGGAAATGAAGTGGCACAAGTGAAAAGACTCCAAGGCTCTGTAAATCTGGCTGTGAATAAGAGAATATAACAGGTGCTTACCCTGTTATTGGGTTTTTTCCTTTATTTATTTCCTTGGCACCAATTATTGGCCACCATTAGGGATAAAATACTGCAGAACTTGTGCTTTTGGTGTGCCCCAGTCCACACAGCACACAAATAAATGTAATGTCCACACCAGGGTGAAGCTGAAGGCAGGAGGAGAGGAGGATTCTTCTCTTTTATGGCTTTTCACTGTGGAGAGAAGAAAAATGAAATGACCTTTATGAAGGAAATGAGGAAGAATCCTCACAGCACAGTAAAACCACCATGTCTGATTATCTTAAATCAATTGCAGCATTGGAAACTCCATCAAAACCCTGTATTAGGAAGTTTTTAAATATTGCGAATTGCTGCGAATTAATTTCTCCAGTGGCTGCCAAAATCATCCAAACCCATCTAACACTGCTACAGTTGGAAGAAACTATTTGGAAAAATGTTTTGCTGACTTTAGCTTGTTAACACTCACCAAATCTGATCTGTCAAATTCAAGCTGTTCTGAGTTCTGGAACAAAGAGATGAGAGAAGAAAACTATTGTATAATGGAGGAGAGAAACTCAAACCTGGTAAATAATCAAAGAAAGACAAGTGACTAAAACCCAGACTTTCTATATTTGTATTTTTCCTTTTGAGTGATTAGGGATAAAGGATGAAAATAATGTGATTTATAACTTATAAAAAGAAGTTTTCTTTTCTTCATTTATGCAATATAACTAACAGAAATCAGGAGAGCAAATTGATGTCACCAAATGGTTTTTGTCCAGATAAAGCTGAAAAGGAAGGAGGAGGACTGGCAGGAAACTTTGTTCTTTGAGTTTCTGCTCTTTTTAACCGAAGCAGGTTTGCTGATCTTGGTGCTGTTATTTCTGGTGCTGTGAAGTCATTTAAATACGATGGCATTTCTCCTCTTTTCAGCTGGGGAGGATTCATTTGACAGGATCAGATGGGTGTAGATGGACGTAGAGGAACTTGATGTATTTTCACCATAATCCAGAGTATCTGAAGGTCCAGGTCAGTAGCCCAGAATTATTTTAGTGGCATTTAAAATCCAATTATCCTCCTAATCCACTGCTCTCATATTGCTGATCAATCTCTACCTTTGTCTTGTCTTTAGCACATATTCCATCCTAGAAATCCAAGGGTTGATTGACTTTCTTTAATTTGAGTGGATATAACATCTACATATTTATTTTGCTTCAGCTAGTGCATTATTTCTTCTTCAGTTTGACTCACAACATGAAAAATATTATTTGGTACTTCTATTTACTATTAAAATTACCAGGAAATAATAAATGTTGCTATAGTAAAAGTTGTGACTGCTTTCCACACAGATCACCTTTTTANATATATAATAATAATATATTATATTATTAATATCTTGTAAAGTCTTCCAATTATATTCTAGAGTCTTCACAGAGCTTTTCCAGGCAAGGGCTTTCTGGTTTTTCAAAGAAAAAATTAAATTCTAGATGAAAGTCACTGAAATTTAAAATGAATTGAGAATGCTGCTGGATTTTCAGTTCTTGACACTAGTGATGGCTTTTAAGCAATTGTAGCACCAGGATATGGTGCAGCTCTGTGAGATATTAAATTCCTCCTTAATTATACTGCAAATGTTTCCTAAGCAACATGGTACTGGGAAACTTCAAATGAAAGATTAAACCTTCCTGGGATCACAGAAATGCTCTCCCAGTGTTCCACAGGCAAAGCAGCAAATCCCAGCCTCGATCTTCCCAACCTTGTCCTGTGACAGCGTTATTTTGGAGATTCCTGTGGAGATCACTGGGTGGGACATTTGGGATGGAACTCCAACAGCCACACAGGATTTGTTTGTAAACTCTCAGAATTTGCTGATCCTCCCCTCTGGGCCAGAGCATCTGTTCTGCTGCATTCATTCTTGGATTTTCCTGGGTGCTGGTGGCAGGATTTCAGCCCTGTAGGTATTTAAACATCTCTGCAGTGTTTCCTGTGATCTCTCTGGTTATTCCCTGCCTGCTTTGGCACTTCCATCTCCTCACTGCTGCTCAACTGCTTGTTTGGATTCCTGGGAACTCGTGCAGCCAACACTGCATCCCCCACAATTCCCAATACCCTGGGTCTGTCTGTGGGATGCTATTTACATCGGAGGTGGTTATAAATAAAAAAGTCAGTATTTTTTCATTTCCACGATCCACAGATGTATTTAGCAGTGTAAATTCTCTAGAATAGAAGATATCTCTTCTGTATATATATGTATATCTCTTCTGTATGTATATAGAAGCTGTTGCTGCTGGTTTGGATTTCCCTTTGCTTTCCTCGAAGAGCACTGCAGGGATCAGGCTATTCCACAGCAGCCTTAACTCTTTTTATCCTTTTGTTATTCTGGGCATTAGGAATGTGTGAACTTGATTCCAAACTCTGATTTTACAACAATAAATAAATATGGAAATATTTATTTATTACCGTGTGGAAATGTGGCAGCAGCAACCCCAGTCCAACGAGGTGAGCGGGGAGAGAAGAGTTTGGAATTTTTGCAATTTTCGACGCCAGCCAGGAAACTCAGGGCACCCCACTGCTACCTGCAGCTCCTGCCTTCAGGGAGAGGAGGGAGCAGAGAAATCTCAGCTCAGCAGCTTCTCATTCTCCAGCTCTGGAAGAGCCAAGCTGCTTCTGACAGATGAGCCCAAGTGGAGCAGAAGGGGCTGAGCCCTCAGGAAAAGGTCAGGAAGCTCAGGCAGTGGGGAAGTCAGCCAGCAGTTACTGGAGGATCCTGCTCTCAGTGTTCTTTGTAGCACTGGAGCAGAAATTTCTACTTCAGGCAGCTCGAAGTTCCTCCTGCACAAAGCCTGAGCAGAGGGAAAAGCAGAGAGGTGAAGGAGAGCTGGGAGAAGAGAAGAGCTCAGCCCAGAGAACTGCTCCAGGCCCAGCCTAACGTGGCACCACTCAAAATCCTGATCAGGGAATAGGGACACACCAAAATCTCCATTTCTATTGCAGAGCAGAATCCAGTGAACAAGCAGGAATTTTCACAGGAAGCAGCAGGTTGGAAGACAAACACTTGGGCTGAGTCTGGAGAACTCTGGACGGGGTTTAATGAGCTCCCCTGGCTGCCACAGCTGCACTTCACCAAAGAGATTTTAAGGCAGAGTGGCTGTTCCCTCACTTTCCCCCAAATAAAAAGGATCTGAACAGATTTATCCAATTTGACTGAACCTACCACAGCTTGAAAAGAAAACAGTTGGTTTATGAAAATGTTGATGGATCAGTGGAAAGAACAGAAGACTTTGGAAGTTTCTTGAATTAGCCTTTGGAAAGGCAGCCAATTTTCATCTTCATTTATCCAGGCACATATGGATGGTTCCATAAGCAAAATAAAAAAACCCCAAAAAAATAAAAATAAAAAAACAACTTATCTTGGTCTCTTTAGGGTATGAGATCCAAATGAGTTGAGATAGATCCTCTGAAATCTGGCTCATCAATTATGAAACCTGAGTTTTTATTCTTTGGAAAACTTGTCATCTTGGGAGAGCTGATACATTCCAGGTGTGCTGTTAAAGGTAGGATGCAGATGAAGTTTTAATCAAATTATGATTCATTAAATAATAATCCTGGAGATCTTTTTTTCCTCTCTTTGTCATCAAAATTAGAAGCATGGCTGGGGGGGTGTTTGCAGTATTGGTGAGTTTTCTGGTACAAAATCATGGGGTTTATTTCAATTAAATCAAAGTTCCTTTTTCATCAGATAAAATTACCTGAAGTGAGTTTCTAAAATTCCCGTTTTTTTACCTCAGCATCACAAGGCAGGATTGGAAATCATGACCAATGAGGAAATTGTCACTTCAGAGTGTGCCTGAAGCTGATTATCCATATGATGATATAGGGCCTGTTGTACAAGGACATCTCCTGATCACTGGGGAGCTCTGGGAAGTTTTACAGTAGTTTGATTTCATGGGAACTTTCATCCCATGTCTCCTGAATATCAAAATCCATGCTGGGCTGTAAACAGATCTCAGTTTTGGATGTAAATATTCAAACCCCTCAAGGCTGAGTTAATAAGTTAGAAAAGCTTATTCAAGGGAGAAGAAAGAGCCTACTTAGGCTGTCAATACAATTCACAAAATGAATTTTTGTGCTCTGTCAAGGGAATGTTGGAGTCAATATCTGCTGCACAGAAAATGTCAAACTCTATAGGAGTACAGAGCTGTCTGTTTTTAGAAAGGTGGAAACTCTTCTGCTTTTAAAATGACAGCAATAGTTTGGAAGTTTTTTAACTTGTGTATTGAAGGGCTTGGGAAATTTAAGAATTTTGTCTTGTTTTTATTTTTTTTCCCCAGAGCCTGGGCACATTGCCAAAAGAGCAAGGGTTTGCTGTGGAGTGATACGAACAAGAGTGAGACACGAAAAGAGCTGTAAATGCAGGATGAATTACCAGAGGCAGCAAAGTGCCACATTCCTGGTCCAGGACGAGCCCCTGGGGCAGGATGGATTGGGTTGGCGCACTGGAAGGACACCACTGATCCAGAAATCCCACCTGCTGCAGAGTGCATCAGCCTCTGACTCCTAAACATTGCCCTTGTCAGAGATGGATGAGGGAGGGAGAGGAATTTTAACAGGGAATAAAGAAACCAGAGCTGAAATAGGCTCCTGTCCTTGTGGAGGCCTTAAATTCATTATTCCCTGCGATGACAAAGAGGTGGTGACACAGATGAGCTGCCTCTGCTAAGCCAGGGCATAACTGTGCTCAGCTTGACACCTCTGTCAGCTCAGAGTTTATCCAGGATTTTGGAGTCCACAACCCACTTTAGGAGAAGCCTGTGGCAGCCTGGGTGGGATCCAAGCATGATTTGTGTGACCTGAGTACCTCAGGAGATCTTTCCATGCGCTGCAGTGGCACAAAACTGCCTCCAGCTTCAATGGAAAGGGAGAAAATAAGAGTTTATCCTGCTCTGTTCCAAGATCTCCCCTTTCAGGCACTGCCTGAACCTGGAATTCTTTGATCTGGGCTTAGCCCCAGCAAGTAAAACATCCTTTACAGAAGTTTTCCTCAGTGTGAACAGCAAAATCTCGTGGTTTGGGATTGAAAAATTCAATGTGATGTTTGGCATTTGTTGAATACAACAGATCCACACCTGGTATGGATTTGATCAATGTTATAGTCACAGATAAGTGATTTTATTTTTATTTATAATTTCTCCTTTGAGACAGGGCTTCAAACTATGGCCCATGGTACTTATCTTACTATGTAAAAATAGATCTGATTCCAACCTTTTACACAAATAAATTGTAAAAGTGTTCCTTAAAGCAAGATGCCATATACTGAGATGAGTATATGAGGTCTGAGAGAAATGAAAACTCTGACTTTCAAAGCCATACTCTGGTGGGCTGACATTTAACTTTAATTTGACTTTAATTTTCTGCAAGTCAGTCAAAAATATGGACTCCAGATCCCACAGAAGGGACAGACAAGAACTTATGAGAGGGTCAAATAGCAATAGTTGCCAATAGTAAAATTTATATTAATATTTGCCCTCCCCAGCTCCTCCAGGCAAAGATTTCTCCAGTGAAGTCTATTTAAATTATATAGAAAAAGAACATGATTATTAAAATCTGGAGAAACAGATTAACATAAAATCATGAATAGCTGTACTTATCCAGGAGAGGAGATAATGATCCTTTTCTTAAAGAATGACCTAATAAGTGCAACTTACTTTTGAAATGTTACAATTACTTCATCTATTTGAAANAAATATTATAAAACTATTAAACTGTGAATTTTAAAACAACAGGGAAAAGCAATAAATTATTTACTTGAAACTAGATAGAGAAAAAAAAAAACCTCAACAAGTCCTTACCTTTTAAAAACAGAGCTCTGCCTCTCCACATGAAGATATCCACAAGCTCCTCCTTTTCTGCTCCTTCTCTTCCACCTCCCCATCCCCAGCACCTGCCACCTCCTCCCAGCCCATCCCCAGCAGGAGCCCCTTCCCTCTGCAGAGCCTGCAGCCTCCTGCTCTATAATTCATTTAAGTGCTGGAGGAATAGCCTGGAGCAATTAAAATTAGGAAATCAAACAGAACAGTTCTCCAGATAACATTTACCAGTCTCCAGCAGAGTGAGAATGTCAATATGGCTTGATGGGGGTTCATTTGGAGCAGAGGAAATGAGTTAAAAAAATCACAGAAAGGCCCTGATTCTCCCACTGCAAAACAATCTGGGAATGCACCCAGCAGAAGCAAATAAATCATGGGACGTGGCCTTTCTAAAGGTCACAAAATAACAAGTGGTTCAAGATTAATTGGTATTGGCACATCTATTGTAAAGAGAGGGGGAAAGTGATCAATGACCAAATGACACAAAGAGTCCCAGAAAATGCATCCATCATAAAATAATGGCAAGGTCGAGGGAGTGACCTCTGGGGTGAGCAGAAGAATGTGAGAGTGGGGAGGAAAAGAATGGTTGGAAACAGTGGTTGGGAAATGGGTTTTGTGGTGATAATGGCATGCTAAAAGAACTCAGTTCAGGGGAGAGCCAAAGTGTCGGGGAAAGGGGAAATTAAAGTTAAAATTTGCAAATCCTAGAAAACCTGAAGTGTTCAAGCAAACTCCTTTGGAATGCAGGGATGGAGAGAAAACACCAGCAAGGAATCATCATCCAATGAAGCCAGATTCTGAGATAAGTGGGATTGATTGTTCACATGAAAAACAAGTCAACAAAATACATTTCCATGGGACTTTGAGAGGTTTCTTCTTCCGTCTGGCTTTTTATTAATTTTGAATTTGATGAAGATCCTCTGCAGTGCCAGGGAATGTGAGCCCCTGAGTGGTTTCTGGTGCATTTTGATGGCAGTGAAGTCACAGGTGAAAGATAAAATCCCACTGATATCCCCTGGGATCCCACATTTACTCACACGGAATCCCAGGATGGTTGAAGCTGGGATGGGCCAGGCCATGAGGAAATCTCCTTGCAAATAACACAGTGAAAACTTTTCCAGTTTAAATTCTGCACCCAGGTATCCAAGTGAGTAAAACCAAAGCCTGCAGGAAACCCATTTTGTTGTGAAGAGGGAAATTTGAACTTTAGGAAGTTTTCAAAAGGTGTTTTAAGTTTCTTTACCAAATTACACCATCCCACAGCACTGACATATAATCCTGTCATCCCTGAAGGCACTTTTAGGAACTCCTTATGGGTCTTGAATCCCTTTGACTGAACAACTTTTAAAGCAGGTTGGAATTTTAATAATTTTTTCATAAAATGCAAAGCTTGGAAAATAAATAGATGGAGTTTGGGGCACCCTGGTCTAGTGGGAGGTGTCCCTGCAGGGATTTGGGATGATCTTTAAGGTCTGTTCCACCCCAAACCACCCTGTGATTCCATGATAGTACTATTAGGATACTTATGCTAAATAGACAGCTAATTTCTTCATTCATTCGTAAGTAATCACATTTTAGGTTAGAAACAGACATTAAAAAAAAAAAAAAGAACTACAAGAAAGCTACAAAGCAACCAATCAACCAAGCAAACAAACTAGGAAAAGACATTTCTGTGGTTTCCTTTGATTACAGAGGAACATTTCCAGAAAATATGGTCAGTGTTAAAATTGGCTTTTATGAACAGCTGAGATGTGAATGAATGAGCAAAATCCCATTTCTGGTTTGATCAATAACCACCCTTGCAGCCTTCAGCACAATCCTTACCTTGTTCTGATATCATTTTTCAGGTAAGTCACTCACTCTCACTGCAAACCTGGGGACACAGATGGAAATGTTGAGCTGGGTTTCCTCACAGCGCCCGGAGCTGATGGGGTGAGGAGCTCAGGACAGGCATTTACAGCTCCTGGGAAAGGCTGCTCAGACAATCACACAGAATTCCTCCTCACTGAGGCACTGCTGGGCACCTCTGAAGCATTTACACAGAGAGGGAAGATTGTAACATCTTGAACAGAACATTTTATCTCTTTAGTATCAGCTCCTTTGCTTTGCTCTACACCACTTTTCCTCCCTGTTCATAATTCACTCCAACAGACACAACTCTGCCTTGGCCTAATAAATTAAATAGGAGAATATTTTTCTATTTACAAGCAAGTGTATTGACCACAAAATATAATTGTTCTGGTGTAAATTCCTGTTCAATTATCATTCCATTAACCCTTTTCTATTCCATTTCTTTCTTTATTTCTTTCTCTCATTTATTTCTCCCTTTCCATGAGGCAGAAGCATTTGTTGCAGTGATCACTGTACACATCCCAGTCCACACTCTGACCTCAGCCAGTGGGAAAAACTTCCTGGAAATTGGAACCTTCTGGCTTATTAATAACTTATTATTAATGATTATGGACATTTTTAATCATAGAAGAACAAGGCTCCACTGTATTTACCTGCCATGCCTGATAATTCACAGTGACCACTTTGAAAAGCCAGGAGAAGCTTGTGAAGACAGAAAAGGAAGGGAACACTTTATTTTTGTGAAGTTCCAGATCTTGTTTCAAGAGCTACAAAATCTCTGCACTGGCACAGCCTGAGGAGCTCCTCACTTACTGCTCCTCATCCCCCCTGCACTGAGAAGAGACTGAAGCACCAACTCTTGTGTCTAAGCCAGGGATGTACAAGCACAGGGCACAAGTGGGAAGTTGTTTTAGAGTAAAAAAACTGATTTACAGACCTGAAATCTCAGTGCAGATTCTGCCTCAGCTCACACATCACAGCAGTGCAGGCTGGAGTGGCTGCAGGGTTCCCACATTTCTTACTGGTTTGTTCACCCTGCTGCTGGGAGAAACTGTTCCCATCAGGAGAGCTCCAGAAATCATCACCTGGGAGAGATGTGGGTGGATTAGGGCTGATCTGATATCACAATTATTGATAATTACACAATTATTGCAAATTACACAATATTACACGATTACACAATAATTACAAATTACACAATTATTACAAGTATCACAATTATTGATAATTACAATCCAATAATTACAATACAATTACAATACAATTACAATACAATTATTGCTAATGTAAGAATAACAAAGGCACCTAAAGGGGCTTTCAAGGATGGAGAGGGATGTGGGACAAGGGATGGAGGGACGGGAAAAGGGGGAATGGCCTTCAGCTGAACTAGAGAAGGTTAAAGGGGATATTGGGAAGGGATTCCTGCCTGTGAGGGTGGGCAGGCCCTGGCACAGGTGCCCAGAGAAGCTTCCCTGGGTCCCTGGAATGCCCAAGGCCAGGCTGGAGCAGCCTGGGACAGTTGGAGGTGTTCCTGCCCATGGATGGGGTGGAGCTGGGTGAGATTTAAGGTCCTTCCACCCCAA
This sequence comes from Chloropsis cyanopogon, assembly GCA_013400585.1. NCBI lineage: Eukaryota > Metazoa > Chordata > Aves > Passeriformes > Irenidae > Chloropsis > Chloropsis cyanopogon. Next base: position 34,250 of record WEZZ01023020.1, on the reverse strand, counting down.
ACCATTCCAGAATTGTTTCATTTACAACAAGCAATTGTACAGTGACTCTTGGCACCCAGAAGTGGATCCCCAGCCTTTCTCTCCTCCCTCTCCTTGCTGTGAGTGGTGCTGGAAGGGCCAGACTCACCCACCCCGAGGTCTCTCTGCGGGGCACCACAGCACCAGGATTTGTGTAAGGATTAAAGGTTGTTTCCAGGAGAGGTTTGGAGGGGCAAAGCTCCAAGATTCATTTCTTTCCAGACAGATACTGCAGCAATAAGATTATAATATTGCCCCTTCCTGCAAGACAAAAATAAACAGGAGGAGAAAAAGCAATAAGGTGATTTTTTTTTTTTAAACCCACAGCTAGTGAGCTGTATTATCTCATGAGAGAGTTTTGGTGAAGTGGTGAAAGCTTAAAAAATATACTGAGTTAAAAAATAAACATTTTTCAGCTTTTGTAAAGTGAAATTTCCACTCTCAGCTGGGCATCCAGTGGAAAAAAATGCAGGTATTAGGACTTGACTGAGGACAATACCTTGAGGCACCTTTCCAATCAATAATGTGTAAAGGACATGGAATTTGGTTAATCCCATTGCCCAAAGTGGTGCAAGTGGAGAGGCACCATCAACAAAACCAGGAGGAAATGGACTCAGGTCTTTTCCAGCCACAACAATTCCATGTTTCTATGTTTTCCTGTTGTTGGTGACGCAGGTTTAGTGATTTCTGTTTGTTTCAGCTTTTTGAGTTTTAAATTTGCTAAAATGTTTCCCGCTTTAGTTTATGAGAATATTTAGGGCGAGTGCTAAATTCCATACCAGCTTTTTTCTCTTTCTTTTAGGGTAACTTTCAGATTAAATTAGAGTTTACAGGATCCCTTTAATTATCTCCATACTAACAGGCTGTTACTGTATTAAAACACAAGCAGTAAAATCCTACTTGATGGAAGATAATTTTCTTATGTAAATGACTTTGGTTATGAGTAGATAATTTATACTCATAAATACTAAATTCAAACAAACAAAGCTTGAGCATTCCAGAGTGCAGTGGGGAGTGGAGATTGCAAATCATTGTGTGTCAGGTTTACAGGAAAAGGTTGGTCCTTTTATTGCGTTTCCTTTCTGTTTCATCCAGACCAAAAGCAATTAAAGAGAATTCAGGGTGTCATAAAGGACATCCTACCATGCTCATACTTAACAGCTATTCTGGAACTGAAGCACTTTTGAACCACAATTTAATTTTTTTTTTTAAATTTTAATTAAACTAGCACAGTTCTGAAAATTCCTCTGCTATTGACAGTTCTAAAATAATTGGAATTGTGTATAATGTATAATTGTGTATTGATGTGCTCTTTTTCCAGCAGCATCTCAAAAAATTGTTCTTGTTTAATTTTTTTTTTAATTTTGCTTCTTTGTTTTGTTGCATCTACAAAAGGTACAATTTGTGGTAAAATCAATGAATTCTGAGAAACTCCCACTTCACCTTTCAGATGTTCTAACTTGCTGCATTATCCCTTGAAACTCAATAGATAATTATCCAGTAGGAACGTTACCAGGAGCCACAAAAGCCCTTTTTTACTGTAAATCATTCAGTTGGTGAGGGGATACAAACAGTATTATTTATCATTTGGAGCCTTCTTTGCCATAATCCAGATTACACTCATTTCAAATACATTTATCAGTCAAAGGGAAAGCAGGAAAAACCAGGTGTGCCCACTCTTAAATAAATCTTACTGTCTTAGGTTACAAGGTGTGGCTGGATGTGTGTTTTATTGCCATCTGTCAGAGCTGGGGCAGTTATTTCTGTTCATTGAGAGTTCTTTTTATCTCTTCCACAACCCATCTTCCCTCCAGGAGATATCTTCTGTTAATGGGCCATTAATTATTATCTTCTGTTAATGGGCCGTTAATTATTAACTATCTTCTGTTAATGGGCCAGTGAGTGTCACTGCATGGCTGATCCTAATGTTAACTGAACCTAATATTAAAAAAAACAGCAAATAATCTGGAAAGGGTGGATAAACAACAGGTTAATCTCTGTGGTGATAATCAGAACATTTTTCTGAGGCTGTGTGAGTGCCCCAAAGTCTGTGTTTATATTAATAAAAACATTGTGGTGGGAGCACTGTGGAGAAGGAAATCAAAGGGGGCCGTGTGAGAAAGGTCAGGACAAAGCCCAGCTATTAAATACGAAAATAAATTTTAGCAATAAACTCCTTTTTCCTGAGAGATAGTTTTGTAGCTCCTGTTTCAAAGCCAAAGCACAGAGTTGGTATTAAATCCATATGAAACCACCAGTAAATGTTCCCTGTGATCTGGATTTTCTGCTTTCCCTCCTTTAGCACCAGAGCATTTTACTAAATTTACATTTTATATATATATAAATATATATATACACATATTGTGTGTGTGATGGCTTCATTTATGCAAAATAAATAACCAATAAAATTATATTGGTTTGTACTTCACATTACCTGGTGTCAATGGCAAGCCCAAAAAGTTTTTATGAACATCAGGACAAAGGGAAATCTTGGCTCAAGGTTCATGTAATGGCTTTAATGATAATCTGTGGTTTTAAAAAGCGGAAAGGAAAGGAAAGGAAAGGAAAGGAAAGGAAAGGAAAGGAAAGGAAAGGAAAGGAAAGGAAAGGAAAGGAAAGGAAAGGAAAGGAAAGGAAAGGAAAGGAGCGGAAAGGAAAGGAAAGGAAAGGAAAGGAAAGGAAAGGAAAGGAAAGGAAAGGAAAGGAAAGGAAAGGAAAGGAAAGGAAAGGAAAGATGAGTTATTGTGACTTCCACCAGGCCATATCAGTGTCTGCACCGTTGTCCCCAGTAATTGAAGCTGAAGTTTAACCCAGAAGCTCTGTGGTGTGGTGACAATTTGAATTTCCTGGGCCAGCAATGAGGTGAGTATGCAGGAGCAGTGTGTGTGAAAGAGCTGTTCAGTCTTTTCACCCCAGGCATTTGGATACCCAGCACGTATTTCCAGTATTTCCACAGAAATCAGGCAGGAGCAATCCTCTGGGCACCACTTCCCACTCCAGCAGCCTCTGCATTTTGGGGCACTTCGCTGAGATCAGTGTCTGCCCCTCAGCAGAACAGCTGCACCAACATTTCCTCCAGCACCACGAGGGTGAAAAGCCCTCCCTGATCAGAGCAGCCCCTGCAGGTCCTGAATGAGCAGAGCTGAAAGAGAACGGGATGGACTGTCTAATAAAAACAGCATTTGGAAAAACACATCCTTCATATGGTTCTGCTAACACCAGAGGAACATTGCAGATGTGCCTAAAAGTGCTCAGAAGAAGCGATGGGAAAGTTATTTCTCTGCAGCTTCTCCTCAGAGCAGTGTGGGAATTTAATATTTCTGTATTTTTAACATTGCTCCACACAGATCCTTAATTCCTTCAAACCCTTTCCCTTCCCAGGTGTGAGGCTGCTGTTTCACTTGCCTTAAGATTTGCAAAATACCTCAAAAGAGATTTTTAAAATAGCATTTAAAGATCTTTTTTTTTCTTTTTTTTTAGGTGAAAGACATTCCAGGGAAAGATTGAAGCGCTGCTTTTCCTCCCTGCATTTTAGGAGCTGTCCAAGATTCCTGGTGCTGTAATTGATCCAAATTCAGATTATTCCAATTCTAAAGCAATCCAGGAGCGCTGAAGACCCCAAGCACAGGCACCTGTGTAAAATATTCCTTTAAACACTTGATTTTAAGGCACTCAGGTCTAAAGATTGGCTTTAGTTCCAAACTAAACCATCTAAACTGAGCTTTTAAAGGTGAATTAGGCGGTGAATAATGGTTTTGAAAGGGCATATGCAAAGTTTAACTTGTTAATCAATTGGGGGTTTTTTTAATAGCAGGTTACTTGTGTAGTCTATTGTCTGCAGATGATTTTAAGGAATTAGAGCAGTGTAAATTGTGTAAATCACAGAATTTAGGGAATTACAGCAACGTAAACTTTGTAAATCACAGAATTTAAGGGATTGCAGCAATGTAAATTGTGTAAATCACAGAATTTTACAGATTGCAGCAATGTAAATCATGTAAATCCCACAATTTAAGGAATTACAGCAATAAATGTAAATTGTGTAAATCACAGAATTAAGAGGGATTACAGCAATAACTGTAAATTGTGTAAATCACCGATTTTAAGGGATTACAGCAACGTAAACTTGGTAAATCACAGAATTTAAGGAATTACAGCAATAAAAGTAAATTGTGTAAATCCCACAATTTAAGGGATTACAGCAAGAAATGTTTCTTGATTCTTACCTTTCAGTGGGCATGGTTATTCCTATTGTGGACTGAGGAAAATCCCCACAAAATCAATAAGTTCCAATATCCCCCCCTTTTTTCACCAACCCAAAGCAAATCAGAGAATCACCAAGGCAAGAAAAGAACTCCAAAATCATCAATTCCAACCTTCATCCACCACAGCCACTAAACCCCATTTTGTCTTAAATCCACTTTTTATTGCAATTTTTGAAATTTGTGCCACACCATCTCCAGAAGCTTCTTAAATGGGAGTCCAGTGAAGAAAAAAATAGAGGTTAATTCAGTGATCAGCATTTCGAGAATGTAAAACCAGATTTAATTTGTAAAACCTTATGAACATATGCCATTATGCTTTGGATTTCACACTTAATGTATTTTCAACGTGGTTAAATTAAGAAAAATAATTAAAGTCAACTGAATAACCTTAAGAGCTGGTAGTTGGAGAGCTGAATTAGTATTTTTTGTTGCAAATTGAAATATTAAGTCCATCTGTTTTCCTCTGAGGAAATTCCTGAAATTACAGGGTTTTTAATCAATTTTTTATATAATTAAAAATTTAATGGAAACCTACATGCTTCTGTCAATTTAAAATAGTAATTTTAATAGCAAATTATTTTAATAGTAACTAATTTTAGCAGTAAAAATTAGTAATTTCAAAACCAACAGGAAGGAAAATTGAACATTGATAATTGTTTCAGATGTAACTGTAAAATTCATATAAATATAATATAAATTAGTACCATTGAATTCCACCAAAGGAAAGACTGCACAGCTTGGAAATCCACATTTTCCATGCAGGGCCTTTCATAATTTGTTCTCAATAAACTGCTGGAACTTCTGCATAAATTAACTATGGAAAGAGTGGAAACAACATTGCTTTATGGCACATCCTTTAGAAAATATATAATTATATA
>WEZZ01023020.1:16270-29074 GCA_013400585.1 Chloropsis cyanopogon | reverse complement strand
AACTCAAACTGGGGCTATTACACATCTATTTTATTTTAAAAATCTGCATTTATGGTTTCAACTCCAAGTTGTAATTATAAAAAATCCAAACAAAAAAAATCCAACTAAGTTTCTACAAAGAGAAAATTCAGAGGCTTCACCTGTCTCAAAGGAAAAAAAAAAAAGATATATATATAAGAAATTTAACTGAGCCTAGAAGGAACTGATAACTTGTAGCTGGAAGTGAGAGATAAAAGATTTAAAAGACACAATGTTTGAGGAAAAAATGGGCTGGAGAGTTTCTGTCTCAGTGGAATCAAATACAATGTTCCACCAGAGAAACCACACAGGAGCTTTGTTTTAACGAGAGGATTTTCGTCCCTTTCTCTCCAGTAAAAAGTTTAAATATAATCATTTCATGGCTTTATCACTTACAGGTTCTATTAATAAAAGAATGAAACAGAACTTACAAACTTGCTGAATTATGAGTTGTGTTTGAAAAGGAAGAATTTCTGTTCAGACCTGGGTTTCCAGTGGAATGATCTCGCTGCTAAATGACCTCTTTTCAGTATACATCCTTTATACTGAAAACTACTTAACTTTTAATTCTAACGCATAGAAATATATCTGAAAAAATAGAATTATCATCTATATTAACTTCTTAATTAGTCATTCACAGAGGGTGTAGACAAAGCATAAGGTTTCAATAGCATGGATGTTCTTAGAGACAATATTTTATTGGCATCAGTGAGAAAGTCACACGTTGAAATCCAGACAATTTCCCTGTCAGGAGATAAATCACTTTCCATGCCTTGGTAGTATTTAAACCTATAAAAACATCTCCTTCATCATCCAGTGCAGGTCCTCTCCAGCTTTTCTTCCACTCAGAGGAAAGAATTATTCTTATTTTTGTTGCCTTTGTAAAGTTTTTGCAGCACTCATGATTCCTGAAGTATTGAATTTCCCTGCTGTTTGTAGCCCTCCCTCATCTCCTTTCATAACCACTGTTTGTACACTCATTTAAATGGAATTTTGGGCATCAACACTAAGAGAAAAGTGGAGCAATGCATCCAGTTTCTTCCACTCAGAGGAAAGAATTATTCTTATTTTTGTTGCCTTTGTAAAGTTTTTGCAGCACTCATGATTCCTGAAGTATTGAATTTCCCTGCTGTTTGTAGCCCTCCCTCATCTCCTTTCATAACCACTGTTTGTACACTCATTTAAATGGAATTTTGGGCATCAACACTAAGAGAAAAGTGGAGCAATGCATCCAGAAAACACCACCAAACTCTCTGGACACAGAGCCAGGAGCAATTTCACATTCTAGAAAGCAAAAATCAGTGTTTGCCTTGAGAGTTCATCACCTGAGAAGAAAGTTTGAAACATTTACTCCAGGCATTATTCTTTGGTTCATACAAATTATTATTTGTGGGGGTTCAGTGAATAACTCTCTTTTATATTAGAAATACTTGGGTAGAATACGTGGTTTAGGATAAAAAGTCACCAAATATGGACAAGTTATCAGCGAGTTCTGTCCTGTTTCATGGCCTGAATTAATCAGGACATCAAAACCAGATGAGAATTCATTAACATTTCTGCAGTTTTGATTAAACCTCACTGATTTATTCATTCTACATTGTGGTGTTGTTTAAAAACTTGTGAGACTGAGGTGGAATCATTCACACCCTATGGATTTTTAAAATTATTTATGTGTCATTCTTATATCCATGGACTTGTTAGTAAAGGAATTAAATCCTCCTGTGCCAACAACCTTTTGTAGTTGTTAAATCTACAATTTATTTATGGACTAGCTTGTTACAGAAGCAATGCAACAAAATGCCTTCTCAAATTAAATATTCTCTAATTCTCCAGTCTGGTTGCACATTTTAATTATGACTCTAATGAATTGTAAATGTGACATCAGAATTCTCGTCTGACACCAAGAATTTGGATTTAATTAAAATAAAAATAGAATTATTCTAAGCAGATGTGTTTAATGATCATGGTGCAATTAAAATATGCAATCAAGCTTGCAGAAAGTACATAATCTCAGGATATATTTACACAATATTCTCTTTGTTTCACTGGAAACTCTGCTGGTTTCTGATACTGAACTACAATGTGCCTTGGACCTCTTTAGGCAGGTTTGGCACCAGTAAAAAAGGTAAATTTAGTTGAAATAGATTATACAGGTCCCACCCATATTGTAGGCAAGGAGAATTTGGTATGATTTAATCAGGATTTGGGTTTTCTTTCTTCTCTTCTGTTCTTGGTCTGAATAAGAACAGCATTTTGAAATAAATGAATGGTTTTTTTTAAGTTACTGAGGCTGCTGTGGAGATGTGAGGAGGGCTCAGACAGAAACATCTCAGTGAACAAAAGGAGGATTTTCACACAATTTCTAGAGCCTGCCCTGATCTCTGGCAGTGCCAGCCACCATTCCCTCCCTGCTTTCCCTCTGAATTCCTGGGGAATGGAGCTCTCTGAGCAGCCCGAGGCCCCTGGAAGGGTGATCACCAAAATCTCAGCCAAGGTTGTCATTGCAAGAGAAAAAAGCTGATTAAGGCCCGGAGTCCTGTACCTCAGCCAACCTGCAGAAAAAAACACATTCTCTTTCAGGACGGGTTTGGAAAATCCTTTCTGTTTAGATCAAATGCTTGAGTGTGAAAAATGTTGGTCAAATCTCTAAAGACCTGACTTAGGTAGGTAGAACTGGAATCACTTCTCTCCATGTGAAATAACTCACAGTCACCTAAGCTTTGGTAATTTTTTCCTACATGCAATACCTACATTTTAAAAATTTTAATTAAATTTTAAAATTTAAATTAAATCCTAAATTTAATTTCCTAAATTTAATACCTAAGCTTTGGTTATTTTTTTTCCTATATCCAATCAAATATAGGAGAATTTAAGAGAACCCTATCTCCCCTGGCCATGCACACTTCCTTGGCTTCTTTCTGTCTTAATGACAAATATCTGTACACCCAAAGGTGCAGACATAGACCTGAGCAATGACCTTCAGAACAGAATTATTAGAGATGCACCAATTTTGCAATACTTTTAATATCCCAAGAACTGTGATGGGTAAAAATAAAAATAAAGGAAAGTTTAGAGTTTATACTTATATGGGGAAAAAATAGGAGAATTTTCATAAGTGACTAGAAAGACATCAATTATTTATTTCTAAAAATTACAAAAGGGAGTTCATTTTGATAAAAGAGCAAAATTTGTTCATATTTCCAAAGCGTTATTAAAAAACCTCAAGACTAATGGAGCAAAAAGTGATTTTTATGAGGTCATTGGGCTGTGTGCAAGCTGGATTGAATGCATTCTGAAAGAGCTAACTCTATTTATAATAAAGCTATTTAAAATAAAATCCCTGTGCCCTTCAGTTCCTTTTTCCTCCAAACAAGGGATTGCTCATTTTGCAGAGCTGCTGGGTGCCTGAGAGAGGGGAGCTGCCTTCACCAGCCACTTCCATTAGCTTAATTAACACACGTGCATAATTAGTCCTTAAGAGACAAAAAGGACTCTGAGAGGAAAGAGGAAGTGTCTGTGGTGCAGCTGGAACTTCCTTAAAACAAAACCAATTTGGGAGGGCAGCCGTGCCTGATGCAGAAGGAAAAGTCCTTTGGACTCTGCAGCGCTGCTGTAGGCACTGCACTCCAAAAAGGTGATTTTTTAAAGAGACAAACCACATCCTTGAGCCATCATTTTTCTGGATTCCCTCTGCTCAGCCTGGGAAATGCGAGTAATTAAATTTCTATTGTTCTGCAGCCCGGAATCCACAATGAATTGTGATCTCAGTGGGTTTATTTTTCATTTGGGTTACTGTGCACTGCCATAACTGACAGGAAATTTCTCTATCTCCCTAGCCCAGGACAGTGGCTCTTCTTTCAATAATGCACACGATGGTTTTGTAGGGAAATGTTCTCTTTAACACAGGAAGTGTTGTGGTATTTCACATTTTGGGTCACAGGAAGGTCCCTCTGTCTGAACTTTTCAGATTCCTCATTTAACAAAAGCTTCCAGCTCAAGGTTGAGAGAAAATCAAACAAATAAGATCAGGAGAGTGTAAATTAAACTGATAGATTAAAGAAAAAATTAAAATGGGGTTGGGGATGGAATTTGATTTTAATAAAATAATTTTAGATGTTAAAATTGTCAATGAATTCCTGATCCTTCGATAAGGACCATCTTCCAAACTGGAAGGTTCAGTAAAATCAATCTTTCCATTACTCTGTTCTCTACCCAGTGTCAGAAAATCCAGGTGCAAGAACCGATAGCATTGGCTTAAACCATTTATACAGATTGGATGAAAAATGTAAATGACTGAAAAAAAAAAATTAAAATTCTATTTTATTCCTAATGTATTCAACCAGTTCTGATTTTTTTTTTTCCAATGGAAAAAAAATAACTAAAAAGAAACAAAGAAAAATTTAGAGTTTAAAAGTGTTTTTCCTTCTGTCAACTGCACCTTTACGGGAAAATTAAAAATGTGATAGCAACAAGAAGATATAAGTTTTTAGCTTAGAAGAAAATGTAAATTTTTTAGGTGAAAGTCCATTTGAGGTGACAGTAACATTGATTGGATATTTTCTTACCTTGTGAATTTGATGAGTTGGCTTTTCAGTTTCTATTGCAGAACTTGGATGTTCATTTACAACCTATTTTTGAAAAAAAAAATGAATAAAGACATCCTTTTATGAAGCTATTTGGATCAGTCAAAAACCTCAATGAAACAAAATAGTAGGCTGGATTTTTGGGTTTTTTTTTCTTCTTCTGGAATTCTTTAATTAAATATTATAAGTTCAGACATAAATATTAAAGGAAGCACTGTCCACAAAGTGGGATGCATTGAAACACACTGAATTTCATGTTCTGGTTTCTGTATGAAAAAAATCATTATTGTATCATTAACATGAAGTGCTTTAATAAGAAATTAAGCCATAAATACTTTTAAAACCTGAGCTTCAAAATCACCCAGATGCTTTTCAAGTACAACTCTCCAGCTGCATTTAAAAAATGGTTTTCACTCCATTTTCCATTCAACTTCTCTTTCTCACTTTGATAATGGATTGGAATAATATTCATTTCAGGTCTGTCATGTACCTCTATAAAAAGTCAGATTTGATCTGCAGCTCAGCTTTTGGAGATGCTTCCCTTTCTCTGCTGGTTATTTTATCTGACTGTCTCAGCAGTGCAGAGCTCAGATTGTGGCAGCCAGGGTGATAAAGTCCTGGGAACTGGGAATTGTCAGGCTGATTCCTGAAAAAAAAAAACATCTGATCAACTCCCCATTTCCTCTGCACGTGTTCAAAATAATGGCTCAAAGATTCCCATAAATATTATCGGGAGGATTCAGGCAGAAAAGTGAGGAACTGTCACATAAACTCTGTAGAGAAGCAGTAAAAGGCATTAATTCAGGAATCTGCATTCTCTAAATGTAAATCATAGAAATCCTCCCTACAATGTATAGGGAGAATGTGGGAATGAGACTAAGAATCATTTCCTCTTGATTTTATTTTCATTTAAGCTCTAAGATCTGTAAAAAATAAATTTAAATATTAAAATATTTCCACTTCTTTTTCCTGTGAAAGCTTGGAATAACCATTTCTGATCCGAACAGAAATTACCTTGGAGAAGACAATCCTGAGAGCTTTGTCCAGCTGAAAGGGGAAAATCCCTTTTTCTGTAGATTATTGATGCTGGACAGCAGCACAAGGCCATCCCTGGACTGCCAGGCACTCTTCCTGGTGCCAGTTCTGAACAGACAGAGCTGAACAACCCCAAAATTCCCCTAAATCCTCATGGGAAGAGCAGAGAGCCAAGGGTACCCCACAATTCCCCTAAATCCTCATGGGAAGAGCAGAGAGCCAAGAGGGCCCCTTTGCCTTTTTTTGCTCCTAGATAAAAATGATTTTGATCCCTCCCTAATTAAAGAGAACAGGGAATTTTGGGGTGAGTCCTGGGCTGGGGGGAGAGCTGCAGACCTGTTCTCCTGGCATTCACTTCCCCCCAGCACAGCCACACCAGCTGCAAGGAAAAGCCCCTCAAAAGAAGGGGCTCCCACATTTGTTAGGATAAACATAAACCAGAGGTGGATTCTGGGCAGAGGGTTTAACTTGATGTGACAAAAAGCAGGGCTAGATTAAGAATGATCCTGGAATCAGTTTAGTGGTGTGTTCTGGGCTGTGGAAAATTCAAGGAATTTGTGGAATGTGTTGCTGACATACCGAGCTATGAAGTGTTTCCTTAGAGGAGCCTTAAATACCAGTTACACCTCATTATTTTTATTTAAAAATTCAAATTCTTGCCTGGATTCAGAGGAAATTGGCACTATAACTGGAGTTTCAGGGAAAAGCATAATTTAGTAGCAGAGAGAGAAGACAAATACAACCATTTACTCACTCTGCTAAGGCCAACCTTGACTCCTTAGGGATGGGATCTTCAAAAAGCACTCAACACTCCCTCGTGTTCCCATAAAGTCAGATAAAATCCCCACTCAGTTATCAAACCATCTCTTCCTACACTCCCTTCTGTTGGCAATTATTAAAGATAATTTGATGCTGCCTTGGCCATAAGAGAGACACAGAACTTTCTCTCTCTCATGTGACTTTTTCCATCTGGTCAGAGTTTCCCAAATAACTCCTGCTCGTTGCATGGAGTTCCACACCTGCCTGTCAAAGCAGGAATAGGTTAGAGCACTTGAAAGATAAAATTCAAAGCACAAGCTTCCCTCAAAAGTCAAATTAGATTTCGCACCTGGGTTCTCCCTCGCTTTCCCCTGGGTCAGAGCATCCAGACAAGGTTTATTGATGTTCATCCACTTTGACATCTCAGTAAAATTCACATGAGCTCACCGAGGAGCTCCAGCCCCACAAACCCTTGGAGACAGCAGCATCCAGTGCCAACGACAGCAGCTACAACAAAATCTACACCTCCCACACACCCTTGGAGAGAAAACACTCTTCAGGCTCCTGCTGGTGGTATTTTAATTCCCCTGCCTTTGTTTTGTGTGCTCCTAAAGCAAATGTCAGCCAGCAGTTATTTGTAGGAACTCTGTTTGTTTGGCAAACTTATGTCCTGGATGAAGTTTGGAACCAGAATAAATTGTTTTATGTGTCTCTTACCAAGGGCAGAAGAAATCAGCATCGGAGCCTGCCAGGGAAACTTTTTGAAGCAGCTCAAGACAGAGCATGGAAGACTTAACTCATGTAAAGAAAACCTGTTCATTAATTAAGCTGTCAAGCTCACTTCATTAAATAATTTACCCTCTCATTTGTCTTAACTGGGCACTTTGTTTCACTGCATTTCAGTATTCAACTGAATTTAATAAAAGCAAACTTATTTCTGAATAGATCCTACCCAAAACCTCTCCTGGAATGTATTTGTAATTATGTGGATATATGCATTAAAAATGTTCATGTGATGTTAGAATTTCAGCTGTTTGGGTGCATTTTGTTATTTTTAATGAATGATGAAAGGAAACTTTCTGTTTACATAGATGTTCATGAATTTTAATGCAACACTAGAAGGAATTAAACCAAAAAGCACATTTAATATGGCAAGATTTCCCACAGACAGCTCTCAATGATATGAATATTTAGTTTGCATTATTTTGTGAAATGAGACAACCAAGAGTCTGCCCCAGTCTAATACTGGTATAATAAGCAACAAACTCAGGATTTACCACAAAGCCTTTCTATAAAATTCAGAGATGCATTTAAGCTTAAAATAGCTTTAGAAGAATTTTAATAATCACAACTTATCAGAATAACAAATAAATTCAAAACATGAAATAAAAAATGTGAATACACAAAATAAAAAATGTCAATAATACAGATCATAAACACACTAAAATTTCATGGCAGCATCAATTAATCCTTTTATTCAGAGCACCCTTTAATTCTTCATCTGAGTTTGTGTTGGGTATTTACAGAAAGAAGAGCTTCAGAAGTTTGTTTTTTTAATTCCTCTTTCAAAACAAAATTGTCATCTTAGACAGCTTCCAATTCTACTTCGCTGTTATAATTTTTAAAGTTAATATAAATTATTTATATGCTCTGAACTAAGGTACCTAAAATACTGAGATATAAATGAGTTCTGAACTTCAGCCTCAAGCATTTTGTTTAGAACTAATATTAGGAGTTAAAAACTTGGATTATATTCCATTAATTATAATAAAGAGCAGTTTTTCCTCCTGCTGATCAGGATGGGAAACACAATCAAAAATGTGTTCAGTGTTTTTCANTTTCCTCCTGCTGATCAGGATGGGGAACAAACTGCCACAGAACACAATGAAAAGGTGTGTTCAGTGTTTTTCCAGAAGGTTGGATCTGATTTGGTTTTGCTCCAGAGAAGTTGAGCATCCCAAGGAAAGAAAAAAAAGTTCACTAATTTCTTTTGACTAATGCTAAAATAAGCATGGATGAAGAGGAGAAAACCAAAGTGGATATAATTACCTCAAGACCAGGTGTTTCCTACAGCAGCTCGTGGTGTTATCAGGTTTTTTGCAGCTGGAGCAGCCCAAATGTCCCTCACAAGAGATGAAGAGGTGATCAAAGTCCTCCATCAGGTTTGGGAAACCTAAAAGGCAGATCCTGACAGCCTTGTCCGGTGTGGTGATCAGAAAATGCTTCAGTGCGGAAGACTGAGGCAACAGTTCCATTCATCTATAATTATTTATTGAGACAACTGGGAAAAGGAGGCGAAAAAATAAAGGTCTTTTTGAACACAGAGCAGTAATTCACCAAATAACTCACCAAAAAATGCGAAGAAATGAGAATAATGAGCAATAACACGAGGAACAAGAGGGTTCTGCAGGGCTTCTTAGACAATGGGTCTGTACATGGTGGGGCCATTGAATCTACATGATGATATTGTGGCCACCAATCACCTGGGACAGGGGTCACCAAACATGACGGGAAAAAGAGAGAGGGATTTTCCAGAAACATCCAAACCTGCCTGAAGTGACATTTTCCTGACAAGACACAGAGCCTGCTCACTTTGTCTGGCACGAGAATTCCTGTTAACCAGGTCTGCCCTGAGTCGCTGCAGAACACAGGATTGGTCATGGACCAGTCTGAACTTCTCCAAGTGATGTGAAATACCAGATACTGGAGACAGAATTCTGACTGCTGCTGATTTCTCCTGCAAGTGTTGGATATGCTCAGTACTCCTTTTGATATAAAGAAATTCACCTTCTCCACTTTCTTAAGGATGAGATGAGCCTCATTTAGCAAACACAACAATAATTGTCATTATGCCGTCATTAACCATAGGCCAGCCAGGGTTTTCTCTTTTTGGAAAGAAAGGGATTTTCAGGCTAAACTGCCCCAACAATCTGTGCATATTGCTCTTTTCTGATGGGCTCTTTATTAAAGAACTGGAAGGAACTGTAATCTGTAAAATAAAAGCAGGAAGGAGCAGCTCTTTAATAAATTGCTGGCTTATGTGGTGTTTGCAATGCTTTCCTTCTGATCCCACAAGATTATTTTGGACATTTAGAAAATGATCAGATTGAAAGTTCTCCCAAATCTGGGGTAAACAATAAATACCTCATAATGTAAGAGTACAAAAGCTCTCTCACTTGACTTTTGTCACCTATGGAGAAGCTTGGAAAATTCAAATTATCTCTTCAAGTAGTTATTGATTGAATACAGCAGATCCATGTCACGGAGCTAAAGGAATCTCCATATTTTCTGTATTTTAAGAAAATATTCCAGTGAGGGATGGTTATGTTTCGTTCAGAGCCCTTTCCATAATGATGAATTTCTTGTTTAAATCACCATCTTCCTAAATGCTAACTTCTGTCATGTTTCTCATCTTTATTTCCACTTCAGTGACTTTGTCATTTATAAACAAAACCCTGGTATTTTTAGCCCAAATTATCATCAAGTAATTAATAATTCATTGGGATATAAATATGGCTAAGAGTATGAAGTTGTTTAATCGCTTGTCACTGTTGATTATTTACAATTCTTAACATTATAAGTAAAAAAACTTGAGAATTCACAACTGAATTCTGCTTTAAAGCTTGTAACTCAGGCCACCACAATTCTTTGTCCCACCTTTGGCACTGATGAGGCTGCTGAGGGAGTGCACTTGAGAATTTAATCTAACCTGCCTTCCTGATAACACACGATATTTGCTAGATCTCACTGGGATTTATATCCACTTCAGTAAATTTCTACTGATTTATAAACAGATTTATCTCGTGTCTCTGCTGTTTGGCACATTACTCACCATTTTGAAGGCTGAGATTACCATATTTACTCCGAGGTACAGTTTATAAAAATGCACAGTGTTCTAGAGAGAAAAAAGGGAAGAAAAAAGTTTTCAGCTTCTCCACCTTCGGGTACATTTGAGAACAGACCACAGCAGCTGTTTCTGAAATTTAATTACCCAAATGTGACATAGTTATTTAGGGGCAGGATTAAACAAACCCAAGAAAACCTCCACTCTGTAGTCAAGATATTTCCCAAAGGAAACTTATACAAGCCATGGTTTAACACCATTTGGACGTGGTTATTCCCAGGAATGCTTCCATAACTTGTTGAAGAAGACCAAAAAATCCATTTAATCTTGTGAGGATTTCCTTTCCTCAGAAGAGCACAGCCTAAACTTGTGGTCCATGGCTGAGTTTTCTCCTGAGCTACATTTCCTCTTTCTTTGTGCCTTCCTTTCTCTCAGGCACTTCAGTCCCAGCAGTGAGGACAGAGATAGATGGAGCAGGGGGCTGTGTTGTGTTTTCTGTTTGTTTGTGCTCCCAGATCCAGTAATTGTGGCCATCCAATCATGAAGATCACCAAACCGTGTACAGATGTTTGGAAAACACAGTCCCTTCCCTTGAGAAACATTTTTCATTTTTAAATAGAAGCCTGGAAATCCCTTGGGTCCCCTGGTCCAACTCTGCAGAGACACGAGTCCTCCAGCTCGGCTTTCCTCTCTGTGGTACTTGGAGCTGACTTTTAAAAATTCATTCCTCTCCAAAGCTACAAGATCTTTCTAATTTTTATTTGTCTTTTAACTGGAAATGAGCTGTGCTCCAAGGCCTCGCTGAGTTATTATGACAGTTTTGATGATGAAATCAAAAATCAGTCACAACAATCAGTGGTAATGCCTTGGCCAGGGTCATTTAAATCATGGCAGCAAGACCTGAGGGTGCTGGGCAGTGGTGTTTGAGCCAAATTATTTATCTGTGACAGAGACATTCCATCAAATAATGACTTAGAGCAGCTAAGAGGCAGACTTGGGAAGAAGTGAATGGATAAATGAGCAAATCGTTCTTTCAAACTTTCACCTTACCTGAATTTTACTTGTTCTCTCTAAAATTTCTAAAGATCTATCAGGTAGGGTCGATATTTTCTGTACCTGAACATGGAATCATGGAAAGGTTTGGGTTGGAGGGGACAATAAAACCACCCAGTGCCACCCCTGCCACGGCAGGGACACCTCCCGCTGTCCCAGGTGCTCCAAGCCACAATGTCCAACCTGGCCTTGGACATTCCAGGGATCCAGCTTCTCTGGGAATTCTCTTCCAGGGCCTCCCCATCCTCAAAATGTAGTAAACTCTGCAAGTTTAGCATAAATTTATATGATATTGTGCATAGATTGATGCAGTAATTCAAATATGTGCATTTAAAAGGCCCAGTGGGAAGAAAGCCCACTCTGGACAGCAGAGCTGCCAGAAGTCAGAGTTACTGCAGCAAACCTGAGATGGGCTCTGATAAACCTGCAAGCAACAAGCAGAACTCAGGGTGGAATAATTAACCACATAAATCTGAGGTAAATGACTGAAAAATTGCTATTTTGATCAGTGTTTGTGATTGACAAAGACTCTCCAGTTGCAGTTGTTGGTTGGAGAAGACCAAAGAGAGATGGCATAATAGTACAAAATATGGGAATGTTCAAAATATTTTTAAAAGAGTAAAAAAAATGTAGTGAGATTTAAAAATAGTAAAAAAAATGAACAGAAAATTAAGAAGTTTAAATTATTTTTAAATAGTAAAAAATATAAGGAAAAAAATATGGAAAGTTCCCTCAAGAAATAGCTTGGACAAAGGAAAAAAAAAACCCACACATAAAAGGATAATTATGCAGAAAATGGGGAGACAGAACAAATGATCTCTTCAGGTCTTTCCAAACTTGTCAGTCTAATTCCAGTCACTGTCACCGCTGGTATTTTCAAGTTCCTGTTTCTTTATGAAAACATTTGTTCAAAGGATAAATAAATAAGACAGATATAGACATAGTTCTGAAGTCTGTACAGTCTGTTCAAGTCTCAATATTTTAGGCTAAATATAAATATCATGTAAAAAAATCTGTGATTGGAACAAAAAAATCCCCACAGAATAGAATTGCTGGAACAGAGACAAAGGTATTTCTTCATCCTAGTCACAAACAGAATAATATATTGCAGAAAAAAAGCCAAAACCAACCCACAACAACCTTAAAATGCAGCTCTGTCCTCCTCCCAAGTTTCAGAATATTTGTTCTAAAATCTGAGTATAACAGAAAATCACTGAGATATTTTAAAACCAGCTGCACAGTTTTGATGCTGCCTGTGTGAAGATCCACTGGATTTTGCCTCCTGACAAACTGGGATGGCACCAGAAGGGATCAATGCCTGCCCCAGAGTGGGAAATGGGAACACATTGCCAGATTTTTGGGGAGATGGGGATGGAATAGGGCAGGACCTGCCCCAGGTGGTGCTGGCAGGCTGCAGGGTGGGATTTCTGTAGGGTGGGATTCCTGCAGGATGATTCCTGCAGGATGGGATTTCTGCAGGGTGGGATTTCTGCAGGGTGGGATTTCTGCAGG
>WEZZ01023020.1:1196-16015 GCA_013400585.1 Chloropsis cyanopogon | reverse complement strand
ATTTCTGCAGGGTGGGATTGCTGCAGGATGGGATTCCTGCAGGATGGGATTTCTGGAGGATGATTCCTGCAGGATGTGATTTCTGCAGCCTGGACACCAACAGCCCCAACAGGATTCCTTTGAGCATCTCCCATCCCAAGCCACCTCTTCCACACCAGGAACTTCATCCCCTAAAGGGTTCTCCAGAAATTCTCTCTGGAGTCCCCTGGTGTGGTCAGCTCCTGTTCCAAGCTGGATTTTTCCTCTTAACAGAGATGATTTTATCCTTCACTGCCTTCAGCATTTGGCAGGAGCCCCCCGCCCCCCAGGCCAGGCCCTGTCTGAGGATGGCACAGGAGAAAATCTCAATTTTCCTGTTACTGGCTTCCTTTATGGGAGTTGATTTCTCCAGTCTCTTTTCACACTGGCATTTCTGACTCTTCCTAACCCCCAGCCACTTTCAAACCCACCAGCAGACTTCAAAAATTCCACAGAAAAGTAAGAGATTTAAACATGATTAAGTTGCTTCTAGTTTAATAAAAACAGATGTTTGAGAAGAACAGTTAGAGGATGTTGAATTTTTCCAAGTTAAGCCAAAACTTTTGCTTTCTTGTGGCAATTTCTCAACCATAGCAGCCAAATCTGTTATTGCCAAATTAATTTGGGGTCAATAGCTGCAGAGTTGGAGGCTCAGGGGCAGCCAGTTCTCAGTCTCCCTAACTGATACAATCACTATTAATTTGGGTAATTTTCTGACTAAGTAAAATCAAGCTATCCATTTTAATGCCTTTAAAAAAAAACTAATAAAAATACTGTTTGGGGGCTGAGCTACACTTCTAGAAGTTTTATAATGGTGTAACTGCAAGGAAAGGAATGTAGAAGTCTGCTTAAAAGAGACATAACTGCACCCACTGCCCTCCTATGCTCTTTTATCTCCCAATATATCACATTTCTATTCTAACCATTTTTAGAGAAAAATAAAATCAGGGGTGAATAGGGCAGAATAAGAATTAATCACAATTGTCTTAATTATTAAATGGGTTTGATTTGAAATTCACCACCTTGATTTCTACTGTAGAGAGCCAAAGCCAAATCCACAAATATTTGCATTTATCATAACATTCCTTTGATCTTTACAGTAAATAATTGATTTAATTCAATGGTTTTGTGGGTTTGCTTTGGGGTTTTGGGGGGGTTTTATTGCTTTAAATGTGAAGAAAGTTGTCAAAGTGGGAAAAAAAAAAATAAAAAAGAAGGATCTACAACTTCTGGACTAATGCTGTGTTGTCTCAGTTCAACAGGGAGAACCAAGAAAGCAAGCAAAAAAAAAAATCCAACCCAGAAAATGGCATTGAAAGGAGGATCGTTCAGCAAAAGTGGGCTGTAAATAGCATGAAGCCACATATAAGGCATGTTTAAAAGTAGATACAGCACAAATACTCCATAAAGTGCAGCTCCATGCAAATTAACCAAATAAATAGGAGCAGAAATGGTGATAATTACATTATTTTCAGTACTCCTCTTCCTGCAGCTGTATACAATACTCAGCCTCCACTCCAACACTGAGTAAATCAAAGCAAAGTGAATTTAATAGGTCTATTAAAAGTGCTCTGCTAATGCATCTTTATACAGCCCAGAACAGCAGCAGCACTTCTCCAGAAATCAGGATAAATAGAATGTGTCCCCCCAAATAGCAGAAACTGATTTTAACAGGTACTTAGAAAGAGAATATTTGTTTAGATCAATATCCAATTAAGAATCCAGCTATTCAGAATCTACTCCTTGCTTTCCCTGCAAATTATGAAAGCAAAAGCTATTAGTAAATCTTATTAGGCTCATGCTGGTCTCTCGAGATTTTTTTTTTCTGCCTGAATACCCTGTGTCCCTTAAAAGATGATTTTAAACACAGTGTGATATTGATTGTTTCCAGGCACTAATGTGAGCTGATCAAACACAACCAAAGGAGATTTTACTGTATGCACAGGCAAACTGAGGACTAAGATCTGTCAACATCACAGGTTAATATTTCCACTTTACCCAAAAATTAACAACTAATCAGTAACTCAAGGAGAGAGTGGAGCCCTACTAACATTTGTAATCATGGGATCTGCATAATGTTCCAGTGAATTAGCTGCAGGAACATCATAAAATAAAAACTTCAAAGGCTCTGAAGGTTGCAGCTCTGTTATTTCCAGGGAAGGCAGAAAGAAAATAACTCCTTTTTCTGTTTTCTTCCTGCATTCTTTGTGTTCCCTCTGCCTAAATGACTAATACTGATGCAAACCACACCTGCTGATTTCTTTTATGTACTGAATAATCACAGAAGATGAGAAGTGGGACTAGAATCAGGTTTCTTTACAGAAATAGCTGCCTATAACCCTCCTAAATACAGGAATAAAGGGGAGGTACAGTAAGCTGCAATGCTGAATGAAAATGATGAGATTTCCCCCTTCCAGAAAAGAGCAAAAAAATCTGGAATGCCTCCCTATCTATCCCTTCATGAGATGAGTTTTTAAGGAATAGTTTACCCCTTTTCAGTCCTCCAGCATCAGTCTTGTTCTGCAGGAGAAAAAAAAAAAAAAAAGAAACTCCTCCTGGGCTTCAATATGAAACCCACAGGTGGCTGCACCAGTCCAGGTAAGGGACTGGAAATTAAGCACCACTTTTTCAGGCAGTTTTCCTAGATAAGAGCTGGACTGAGTCCCCAGAGGGATGAAAGCCTTCTCTGTGCCTCCTGCCATCCCTCAGCTAATAAATATCAATTGCCACAAGTGGCCTGGTGCTGTCTGCTAATTAGAGCCTCTCTTCCACACTTTAACTGGAGCAGTGTGACAGCATGAGGAAAGGAGCCTGAGAATGCAAAAAAAGAAATGTTAAAAAAAAATCTGCTTTTCTTCATTAAATACTGTATATAAACCGATTTTTTTTTTTATATACACACTGTATATAAAATGATTTTTAGCTTAAAACAAAGGGACAGAGTTATTTTCACTTCAGGAACAGAACTCCAGCACATCCCATCGTGTTTCCATGCTAATAATTGTTGTGATGAACGATCTGAACAGCACATCATTTAGTTTCATAACTCCTCCTGACTGTCAGCCCCTCGATGTCAGACAACATTCACTATGGCAACGATATCCCATAGTCATGCAGATGCTGGAGTAGTAAGGAAAAGGGGGGAAAAGGAAAAAAAATGCTACTAAGAAGAACCAGATGGTAAAGAATTATTCCAACAAAACAGAGTTGGAAGAAATAATGGAAAAACTGCTCTAATTTGTTTGCATACTGCTGCAATTTTTTCTCTGCTATCACCTGTGCTTTTCAAAAATAATTTTTTAAAAAATAAAGACTTTTTTAGCTGGGTGCTATTCCAGGCAAAGCAAAGGAAGAGAAGAGCCATCACTGACTCCAAGAGGTTTGGGATCAAATACTAATTTACAGCAGGGGAAGAATTAATCTTATTTCACTATCAAGTCCAAGTTTTCTCACTTCAGTGACGTATCAGTGTCAGCACGAGTTTGTGGAGCAAAAATTGTAATTTGTATTAAGGGATACCACTCTTAGCACTGCAGAATCATGGAATGGTTTGGGTTGGAGGGGACTTTAAAGGTCATCTCATTCCATCCCCTCCCATGGGCACCTTCCTCTAGCCCAGGTATGAATGGGCCTTCACTGCTAGTGAAAGAAATAAATCCTGTTTTCAGAGGCTCCAAGCTGTAGAAATAATGGTTGGTGCTATCCCTTTGGTTATGGTTTTTACACTGCCCTTCACAGGCAGGACCATGGGATTGTCAGCAGAAGCTCATTTCTCTCTGGAAATGAGAATTCAGGGCACCCAGCACCCCCTAAATCAGTAATTTAAGAAAGGAAAAGTCTTATGGGAATGTCAGCAACTTCCACTCTGACAAAATTGAACTTCATCTAGGTGGAGAAGAGAATCCTTCCAACAGTTGCTCCAGTTCACACCTGAAGAAGTTTGTTCAAGGAAAAGTGAAGTGTCCCAGTGAGGGAAGGAGCTGAGGTGACACAAGCAGAAGCAGCATGCTGACCTACTTTGGCCGCTCTGCTGGGTGAAGTTCTGCCTCCTCCTGCCCCGAGAGACTGTGAACACCAAACTTGAGGTGCCAACCCCTTCTGGAACTTCCCTTCCACGACAGGTCAGAGCTGAGGCAATGTAGGGACAGCAGCCTCGAGCTGTAGTGACACAGCAGAGCTCTCTGAGGAGGTCACTGGTTAAAAGAGGAGAAAATGATATAAAATATTGCTGGGGTGCAGTGGAAGACACTGACCACAAGGACTGAGGCTGAGGGGAAAGCACACTCCTGTAGGAGCTGCACCTGATTCCATGGTGACCACCAAGTGCCACCAAGTGACCTGAGGTGGCACAAGAGGACACGGGGGCAGGGTCAGGCAATCCAGACTTTTCAGAGGAACTGGTGAGCAAAATATGATCTTTTAAAGAGCTGATGGCCTTGGCCATGCAGTTGGCCACACACACACAGATATCCCAGCAGGGGCCTCTCCTCCAAACATTCTCCCCTGCAAAGATCTTTAGGGTCAGGACACCCAGACAGCCTCGTCCTGCACTTCAGGAAATCTCCAGCCATTTGCAGCTCTCAGCTTAATCTGTGTTAGGAGAAGAGTTCTAAATGAGGTGGGGACTGAGATTATAAAAGAATGAAGTTTCCTCTGGGACCAGCCCAGAGTTCCTGACACTGTATTTTGGATGTTGAGGTATTTGCTATGCAGTAACCTTTAGTGCACTTTACAGCGTAAAGGACATAAAATATCAACCAAGACAAACTTTTTTTTTTTCATCTCATATGACTGCATCTGTCACAAAGTCCAACTTACTGATTAATGCTCTCCAAAGAGATACCACAAAATTCTGTTCAACTTTGAGATCCTTTTCTGACATTTAATTTTTTTTTTCTTTTACATTCTATGCACTTGCTGTTTGCAGAAGATGACAATATATTAATTACTATATGTAAACACAGCAATTAAAGTGGTATCTCCAGTTATTTCAGGAATTAAAATTATGATTTAGCTAATGTTGCACCAGCACAGGCAGGAGTAATGTCTGCATCATTCAGCAAAGCAGTCAGGGGCTTCAGTTCTGCTAAAAAAGGACAGAATGGCTCAAGAGATATGATGCCCACCTTAAAATGTGTGCATATGAAGCAAATTGATTCATTTTTCACCACTTGCATGAATTTGGAGTCAGTCTCTAAAATCACTGTTCAAACACAAACAAGAGTTAAATCAAAGAATTTATATTATGGAATATGCATTCTTACTTTCAATAAAAAACTTGTTCTCTTGAATTAAACTAGAGGCTGGTTATATATTTGTAAATGCATTTGTAGACACAGATCTTTACAATTTTTTTTTTCTCTTAAGGAAATGAATGTTTTTGGTACCTCAAACACTCTAAATTATCTACCAACTGTTCAGAGCTGGTTACAGAACAAATCAACAGTATGAACAGTATCTAACTAGATAAGAAAAGGCATCTGACATTTGAAGCATAATCAAGTCTAGTCATCATTTCCCCTTCTTCCAAGTCTGCTTAGCTATATTTAGAGTGGCACATAAGGAATACAAAGTCTGTAGAAAGTATAAAGCATCCATAAATCTCCCCAAAAAGCTCTTTTATTTCCGGAGATGAAATTTTGACCTATATTTCTGAGATGCTACATTAAAAAGCATCACAACAAAAAATGTACAGACAGCTCAAGTCGTGAGATTTGTACTATTTTGTGTTAAATAATGCTCAATCAAATAATAATAATGCTCCAATTGTCACAGATCACCTTTTAAATGGGTAACTCTCTTAAGCTCCTCAACAATGGCTGACTTTGTGCTCTGTTTTATTCCACATCAAGCGTGAGAGAAGTTATTTTACGTCCCAGAGCAGCTGAGATGAAGTTGCTGACACTGTTTGTCATGGTTTCAAGACACACCAAGCTGTTAGCAGAGCTCAGCTCGGGCTTTGTGACTTGTCATCAACTTCATCTCCGGAACAGCCCCCAAGAAATGGAGGTCAGCCAGGCTTTGTTCCACACAGGCGAGGCACAATTTGCAGCTCCAAGATTTTGGAGGCTCTTCACTTAGCACTTCTGTGACAATTCTGAGAGGGGGAACTGGATGCCAACCAGGAACTTTCAGTTTTCCGTATTTAAATCGCATTTAAATCGTCGTGTTTAAATTTTAACGGCGGCGTCGTTGCCACCTTGCCAAGACACAGCTCAAGCCTCAAACAGTGGATTTACCCACATTCAGCACTTTTTTGGTTGTAGTTAAATATGGCAGGGCTCTGGCTTGGGTTTGGACTCAGAATCTTTTCCAAGGAAGACTGGCAGCAGGTGTTTTCCACTTGCATATGCAATTTGTTTAAGCTCCATATGATCAGCTATATATAATTTTTACTTATATAACAAAACAAGGACGTTTCTCAGATGTATCAAGCTCCAGGTCTTTCTCATCTGACAACAGCCACCACTGCAACCAATACAAAGTAACTCCAAAGTACTTTGAAGACATAAAACCCTGTCTCAACACTCCTAAATCAAGGTTTTTTCCAAGGTATTTACAACATTCAATCTTTAAGGTGGGAAAACCAAAGTAATTGACAAAAGAACTTGAAACAACAAGACAAAAGCAATGCTAAGATGTAAAAGTAAACAAAATTACATTCTAGACTGTAGATTCTTGAGGAACAAACTTGACTTCTTGAAATTAGTTTAAAATAAGATCCCACTAATAGATGCAGTCAGATCACGAAAATTATACAAAACATTGAAAGTCCAGAAAGGAGAAAACACATCTCTGTGTTTGTTTCATATAAGGTACAGGGGGTTTTATGGTTTGATTTGGTTTTTCCACAGTCCTCAATTAACAAATTAATGAGCTCTTTGAAACCTCAAACCGTAGCTCAGCTTTTCTCTTTGGGACAGAGCAATGAGCACTTTGGTGATTCTGACCTTCCCATTTTAATTTCTGGAACATCTAAGAAAGATTTTGTTACTCCTTTAAGCACTGACTGATGCCAGCTGACCCAGCAGAAGTGAACTCTGTCAGCTGTGATGGCCAAGAGGGCAGGAGCGACCCAAGACTGATGATTTTACCCAACAATAACCAGATAAAGGCAGGGTCAGCAAAGATAAACAATGTCAGCTCCACGTGGTGACACGGTGAAAGGCAGACAATAATGAACATTGTCAGAGATTGCCAAAAAGATAGGGGTGAGCAATGTCCTGTTGTTCAGCCAATTCCAGTAAATGAAGATAAATGACACTGGACACTGATTAGAGAGCAAATGGACAGAACATGGGCAAGATGTTTTTAAAATCTGAATTTTTAGACTTTTTTACATGTAACATAAAGTACAACATGGCTATACACTTTAGTTTTTCCTCACATATTTGTGCTGTAACTCAGGGATTATATCAATCCCAGCCCAACATAGTGCATATTCAAACAAAAATAAATTATTTTCAATTTCACCCACACGACCTCTGCTTCCAAGACATTTTGTGCTCATTTTCTACCCCTGAAGACTTGTAATTCTGATTCATTAGAAAAACAACAACTCCATGGTGCCCTTATGGATTCCACAGGTCTAGTTTTCTTTTCAAAAGTGTTGCATGAGGGGGGTTTAGTCAGAGCTTTCAATGAAAAATTTTAGGAACTGTACCTGTTAAAACTAACAACTGCAGCTCTGACAGTGATGGCTGTGGAATACAAACAGCAAATATTCCCTGAAGTTTATGTAACTCATTCTCTGCTAGGGATGGTCTCTGAAATGTTGCCCAAGCCATGCAGGAAAGCTGAACTTTTTTGATAGAAATGGAATCCCGTTAAGGCTGGCGCTGGCTGGTTTGTGCACGGCAGAGATTACAAGAGGATGATTCACAAAGTCCTGCTTGCTTTGATACACCCTGGCTCCTTCAGCCTGGCTCATCAGCCCTGAGAAAGATTATTCCACAGCCTTGTGGAGCATGACACACCAGTCCTGGGGAGGCTGGCATGGTTTTCAGGAAGCACAAACTCCACAGCTGGCGATCAAATGAAATTACAGCTCAGAAGAAGTGAGCCCTGTGCTGGCTCTGAGTCCTGAGCAGAGCAGAGCACAAAGTTTTCCAAGTCCTAAACTCTTCATATTTCCATGTTTGGGGCACCCAGGACAGCAGTGGCAGCAGTGCCAGTGACACAGAAAGAGGGAGCTGGGGGTGTTTAACCTGGAGAAAAGGAGACTCAGGGGTGACCTTATCACTCTCCACAGCTCCTGAAAGTTGGCTGTGCTCAGCTGGGGCTGGGCTCTGTCTCCAGGCAGCATTGACAGAACCAGAGGACACAGCCTGAAGCTGCACCAAGGGAAATATAGGTTGGATATTAGGAAAAACTTTTTTACTGAAAGAGTGATAAAGTTCTGGAATGGCTGCCTGGGGAGGTGGTGGAGTCACCATTCCTGGGTGTGTTTAAAAAAAGACTGGATGTGGCACTGGGTGCCAGGGTTTAGTTGAGGTCTTGGGGCTAGGTTGGACTCAATGATCTTTAAGGTCTCTTCTTCTGGTCTCACTCTTTGAGAGTTTCTAATCTGTCCTTAATGTCCTGAATGCAAAAAAAAAACCCCAGAGTTACGATCAAGAATGTGCTGTAAAATACTTTACCCACATCATAAAAAAAAAGGAAAAAAGCAGCATTTAAGAAGTCATAAATTCCCTTAGTTCCAAGGCAGTGCACATCTTTCATGCTCACAGATTCCTCTGGGCATATTTCAGACCAAGTGGCCCTTCCTTTTCTGCTTCCTTGCACAACATTTGTGGGTAGTCACTTAGCAGAGCTTGAATGAATCATGCTGGAATGCTTATGAATATCCCTTTTCCTCTTGGTTTTTTATGGGATGAGCCTCTTTTACTGGGATATTGCAATTACCTGAGGTAAGCAGCCATCTGTGGATCCAGACCTCAAATTCCAGCACTTGTCCATCACATTTTCCCCTAGACATGCTCCACCTCCAGTGGGGTAAGGACAACACAAGACCCCAACAGATGATGTTCAGTTGATGTGAAACGTTCTTATTTCAGCAAATTGAAGGATCTAAATCAGCAAAGAAAACAGTGAAGGATATAAATTATTTTCTCATTGGCCCAAATTGAGGGGAGATGACACTGTGCTGATCACAGGTCAGGTAAAATTGAAGGGAGGTGTTCATCTTCTTTTGGCTTTATTGTCTGTCCTAAAGAGGCTCCAAATGGCTGCTGCAGCTCACCTGTTCTCTTGTTATTTTCTTAATTACAACTCCATCTACATTACCTAAATATACATAATTTCTAATTCTTAGAAATCAGCCCACCTTTAAACTCGGAGTCCAATCTTTAGCTCTGTCTGCCATGAAATGGATGTTTGTAACAGCAGCAGATATGCTGCTGTGTGGTGGCTTTAATCCCTTTCCTTCTGATGGTTGGACTAAAACAAGAGTGCTCCTCTCCACTGTGAATTGAAAAAGAAAATCAGTGTGAAATTTCATCATCTCTTTCTTATTAACCTCTGATAACCAACTGCAATGTGCTTCAGTGGTGTGCTACTAGAACTGCCTGCAAAAGCATTAATGAGCCCATGATTTAAAAAAGGCTTTTTGAAAGAAGGATCTTTAAAAAAAATCATTTATAGCATGGCAACTCTAATTGGTACAAGTTACAGGCTGATTTTCCAGAAGGATGCTGAGTTGCCCAGTTCAGCTTGCTAAAGCAATGTATTTCCAAAGCAACATTGCACCTCAATCTGGAAGATTCTTTAATTAATTTGAATGCTGAAGCAGTGCAAAAACAAAAAAACATGTTATGCAACATTTGGTTTCACTGAGCCATCCAACAGCATAATTTTTACCAGTTTCTCTATGTTCCCATTGTGTTTAATTCTGCTACTTGTATGAGGCTGCAGATGTCTGTGCCTTTTCCCCACAGCTAAGACTGTTCTCTCATATAATGTAATGGCTACAATATAACCCCCAGATCCAGGACAATTCACTTGTTATGGGAGGTTAATAATTTTTCCTTCTTACATTTTTATGGAACATTTACTTTCAAACACATCCTAGTGACTGAGGTGTTAATTCAAAACAGGCCTTTGAACAGCTAGTAAGAAAATGAGAAGGGAAATCCAATTTCAGGAAATGTGTAAAACCATGCAGAGGGGGGAAAAATATCATTTTTAGAGAATTGTCTGCAGATGACTTTGAAATTCACCTCCCAGACAGGCGGTGATGTTGGACAAAATGGAACCTCACTGCTGTGCTAATGAAAAACAGAGCAGCCAAACCCTGGGGATTTGGGAGGAACAGACCTGCAGGCCAGGGCTGTGCTGCTCCTGGTCCACCTCGCTGGTTTTGTTGCCTTTTTCCCAACCTGGAAATGAAGCTTGAGATGATTTTAGTGAGGAGGTAATACAAAAGGGAATCTTTATTTGAAGGCCTTCAGGGGCAGTTATGGAAAGATGTCCACAAACTCCCACCCCACATTTTATAGGTTTTAGGAAATTAGCATAATTGATAAAAAGCACCAATTAGGAGGACAAGTGGGGATGCAATTGCCCTTCTCTGGAGCCCCCCTTGGCACTGGCTGTGCTCTGCCCATGAGGATGGATCTCATGAGTTGTTCTCAGCCTTGGTTCCCAGGAAGAACCAAGACAGCACTGGGGCCTTGCACCCCCAGGTTGGAGCTCTGGGATTTTTTGTCTTTCTGCCTCGGGAAAGGCCATGGAAAAGTACTGGGAAAATGAGTCACTAATGCAAGGGGTGACAGAGTTACAAATATATGTGTGAAGAATACAGAGAATATAAAAGAAAAAAAAGGCAAAACCAAAAAGCAGCAGTTTAAGATAAGCTCTTCTGCAAAGGGGCCTCGGGTGCTCCCAACCCCACCCCAGCTCCTGAGCCCCTTCCCCTTCTGCTCCTCCTCACAGAGCCAACCTGCACTCCTGATGCTACCAGAAATAACAAAATCCTTCTTCATTTAGCACATTTTATGGGTAAATTGATAAAAAAATGTTGGATCCTGGGGGAAAGGGGGAATTTGTAAAGTCTGCACTCCGATATGAAATTTCTCAGCTTTGTCTGCTGGTCCCAAGCATTGCTCCACTCTTTGGCACTATTTTTAAGGCAAAGATACTGCTGGTGTAGTTCTGACTCTGCACCCTTTGCTGAGCACAGTCAGGCTCTAGAAGGACTCATTCTTCCCACTCAATGCCATGGCTGGCACTTGGGAATAGATGTTTATTCAGAGTGAACCGAAGAAAGAAAGAAATAATCAGTTTATCAGCAGCCAACAAAGCACACATACTGTGATGATTAATATGCATTTGAGTGGAGAACTGCTCTTTTTGCCATTAAAACTTGTATTACTTAAATCACATCTTTCATCAAAGTCTTCTAATTGCACTACAGTTTGTGATCATTTAATTATCTGTGTTTTCTTTTTGAGATGGTATCTCTCAAACGTACCGTATATATCAGAGTACTCCTCCACTTTTAAGTGTAACTTGACCAAATGAATTTCTGCTAAAAAAAATATATATTTCAAAAGCATTTTCTTCTTGTCCACTTTGGGCTGAAGCAAGTTAAAAATGCAGAACACTCTCCGCTCTTCATTTGAAGAGGTAGACATCGTAATTATAAATTCCTGCTGCAGTTTAAGGTTCACAGGACAAACTCACAATAGCTTCATTACAAATTCCCTGTGATCTCTTCATACATTTTAAGCACCTGGAATATTTGCATTTCCGATTTTACTGGTGCAGCCTTAACAAGAGAGAGAGATTCTCACTCACTGTGGACTGGATGAGGCTCTGAACAGAAGTTTTTTTTTGTTGATTCTGGGTCTAACTGAAGAGAAAGAAGAAATAGAGATGAAAAAGAAAGGTAAAGCCATTGCACTGTGACTTCCATTGTGACTTATTTCAACTCACCTTTTAAGGGATCACCTCTTCTTAAAGTGAATTAAATTATTTTTTAAATGTTCTTTTTCCCACTCCCAGTGAAATGTCCTGGATTTGAGGGTTCTGCTTTGAAAGAAAAATAAATTAAAAACCCTCAGGTTGAGTGTCTATACACTCTAATGTAGTAAAGATTTGTTTAGGATCATTCAGAGGAATAGAGATTTGCTGCTTTATTAATGGAGTAGAGATTTTCACTAAAGAAAATCTAAACATGCTGGGAAATCAAGTTTTCCAAACGTGGCCCTTTGTCCAATTAACATGTGATATAGTTCTTTCCATGAGATCATTGCACATTTTGTGTGTGCACATAAAAATCTGCAGTGACACAAAGGAACAGCACATTGTAATTAAAGTGGTTGAATGAAAAATATCTCAGAATAAAGTTAGTTACATTAATGAACATTTTTCAGTATATGCATTTTAACAGTATTTGGTGTCGTATTTGGCTGGAGATCAAATTTGTCTGATTAGAGCACAAGACATAATGGATGTGTGAGAAAACCTGTGTGTAGTAAATATATATGTATGTAACTTCATAATATAATACAAAGATAAGCTGATAAATGCAATTTATATGAAGATAATAGATTTTCTTCACATGGATAAGTATAAAATATGTGTAAATATGGAGCATTCTTCCAGACACTTCAATTTCTCTTACAGTACCATCAGAGCTGGCACTTCTGTAATGACAATGTCCCTCTTTGAAATATTTTTACAATGATAAAGTAGGATGAGATTTAATAAAGAGGTAATTAACAAGCTGTAATACCTAAACATCCCTGTTTATGTGGGGTAGCAGATTTTTTATATACTCATTTTAGTCAGCTCTGACAGCAAGTCTGTGGCTGATGGTTATGCCAGTCATAATTAAAACTCTTTCCCATTACATTCATTATCACAACAGATGGGATGATTTTGAGAGTAAGAGGTACCAGTTTTATATTAAAAAAAAAAATTACTTGCACCACTCTATTCTTTCTGCTTCATCCCTTTGTTTCCTTTTCAAAGAAAAGGAAGGATTAACTTAAACACCAAAGCTCTGGTATTAATATTAAAGCATTATAGAAACCACAAATGGGATGATTGGAATCTGACAGCTAAACATGGGGCTGGATCCTAAGCCATGATAATAATACACTGCTACAGATCAGCTTTAGAGTATGAAATCATAAATGTTGATAATTATTACCAGTCATCTGAGGTAATTAACAAGCAGTCACTTAATTGACTTTTCCCACTGCTCTGAAGCCACTGATACAATCTGGGTGTGGCACCTGATGGAAAAATCAATGTCAGTCTTACCTTAGAGCTACTGAGGGTTCAGACTGTAATTTCCAATAAGATAATGTCAACCCAATAAATTAACTGGGAGTTTTTTGGGGTTTTATTTTTCTTTAGGAGAAATTAAAAACATCCACCATGGATAAACCCAAACAAAGCCAAGACCAAATAAAGCAAATAAAACACTCATATGGAATAGTGCTGAGTAACAGAAACTGTTTGTGTACTTGAGTGCCTTTGGAATCCTGACTGCAGCCCTGAGGTTCTTGTGCTCTTCAGCCCAATTCACAGGCTAGAATAAAGGATATTCATTGTTCAAGAGCAAAACCACTCAGCATCTTGTACTCCATCATATTTTCATGTAAATGAGGAAGAGTTTATTAAGACAGGCACAGTTCCTCAGAAGGAACAGGTGGGGAGCCAACCACGTTTTCCTGGAATCCATGGAAAACAATTTTACTTAATGACACAATTATCCCAACCAGCATTTTTTTCCTGCCTGAAGAGGAGCACAGAAATGCACGAGCTACCAAAGTGATGAGATGAATGGTTCATTTGCTCAGCATCTTATTTTATTGGAATGGCCAGTCCTTGGCATTCTGGGCAGAGGTACAAAACACACTGCAGCACACAGGTGCTGAACAATTTTTCCCTTGGAAAGGTTTCCTCCTTTCCCTCATCCTCTGTGTGCTCTCCAGACCTGGCATTTCAAACAGCTGCTGGCTCTGTGCCTGGAGCTGGGAGCAATTCATCACTTCAAACAGCCAGCTCAGCACTCTTGAGCCATCTGAACTATTTCCACCATCCCACATTATATCTGAGAATATAATTGGGGGGGAAGAGAGGACTTCAACTCTCATTGCTGTTATTGCTGCTCCAGGGCAGAGCCAAAGAGTATTTCTATATTCTATTCTATTCTATTCTATTCTATTCTATTCTATTCTATTCTATTCTATTCTATTCCATTCCATTCCATTCCATTCCATTCCCATTCTGTATTTCATTCCTATTCTATATTTCATTCCTATTCAATTCCTATTGTCTTACTCTATTTAATCCTATTCTATTCTTTATTTATTTTTATACTCTTGACACGTGTCCTAACTCACACATGTTTAAGGCCAGGAGAGGCTGGAGAATGACTATTTTAACAGTGCAACTGGTTGAGGGAAGGGTGGTTTACTTAAAATGGGTGGAGAAAAAGGATATTCTTAGCCGAAAGTGTAGGGCTCCTGTTTTCAGTTTAATTTTCTCAACATATATTCATTTCTGTTACTGTTATTTACACACAAGTATAGGTTAGTCCTTAAATACTTATTAGACAGTAGGAATGGAACACAGAGACCTCCAAGAGAAAAAACCACCGTGATTCAGAAGGAAGTTTGTGAATTTGCACTTTCTGAGAGTTCTTAATGGAGCAGAGTTCCTGTGCTAGGAAAAATTTCATTTTGAAACCCACCGAGGTGAGTGTTGCCCTTGCTGCTGACATTTTTAATCCTTTTCTTCTGCTTCTGTGGCTGAAAATTGGAAGTAGGTCATGCTGCAGCATTACC
>WEZZ01023019.1:13797-28298 GCA_013400585.1 Chloropsis cyanopogon | reverse complement strand
TGAAATATTGATTAGTCTGCTTACAGTGCAAAAGAAGGGCTTGAAAGAACTCCAATTTCTAACCTGTAGGCCTTGTCTTTGGGTTGTATCTGCATATAGGATAGTTTAATAGCCTGTTACTCTCTACTGCAGATTTTAATTCATATCTGTTCCTCCTTCTGCCTGAAAGTAATCTTCCCCCATTTCTCTCACAAAAAGCTGTATTGCTGATATTCTTCTGAATTTAAATACTTTCCAATTGTCACACAAAGTGTGATGATATTTGGTGAGTATATTTTAACAAGATTCTTTGTTTCCATGAGAAAGCTGACAATGCATTTGTTTTAAATAATATTTTTCCAGAATAACTTTATACTCTTTTCTATACAGCTGCCTATCCCTGTAAGAAAGCCTAATCTTTACTGAGAATTCTTACACTATATGAAAGCAGTGGAACAAGTATGTCAAGGACAGAAATGAGTCCATGCAAGTATCTGACAGATACAAGTTTATACTTGGTAACCACTGTACATTTCTGGATAATCAGTGGGTAAATTGTTGTTCTCCTACATAGAAGGCCCATTCCAAGGCCCTTTACTACTATTTAAAATGTTCAGGGTCTTTCCTTTTTTCCTACATGAGTACTGGAAAGGAATCAAGCAGAAATCCAGTTCTGACTTTTACTAGTAGGTTTCTATGTTGGCTCATTGGAGGGAACTTTGATCTAGGTTAAAATTGCTATCGATGTTTTCTTTTGCCCAGAAGGTTTTACAAAACAAAGATAACAGACATTCTGGGGAAAAACTCCCCACTTTTAGGAGCACATTTTGGATAGTCAATTCAAATTATTTTACAATTATTATTAATAGTCCCAGTAGAAGGGAACTGGAAAATAATGATGGCCATATTTGAGGAGATCATACAGGAGTGTACAGAAATACATTTAAAGTACTTTATTTCTATTTTCATTTCCAGAGGAGCACAAGGCATGGAAGAATGTGTTCATCCCTCAGATTATCTATACAAGCAGAGGTAATATTTTCTTCAATAAATCTTGAAAAATGTGTTCTACTAAAAGGAAGAAGTCATGGGTTGGAGTCCCTGTGGCAGCATGACTTCAGAAGAAATGTGTGGAAGGTTATGAACACATTTGTGTGCAATGATTGTGACACCCTGGTCAGCAAAGCAATATAAGATTTTCCTGTGTTAGCACAGGCAGGGCATGACAGGAACTGTCTCTACTTACTTTTGCAGCTAAATTCATACTCAGCAAGTGGTTGCACAGCCTGTCCAGCTGGATTCTGTCAAAAATAATAATTTCTGCCTCAGTTAGCCTAGACTGATTGATCTGCTGCTGAGAAAAGGCTGGGCAGAAAAAGGGAATAGTGGCTGCTTATGAGTTGGTACTTCAGGTTATCCACTGAATTCAGTTTTTAAACAAATGATGAGTCTATTTCTGAAAAGTGATTCAGGCTCAGTTTTTACCTCTTCTTGGGGAACCACTGTGCCAGAGTTCAAACCTGGCACTTGCTTGCAGGTATTGCTGTTGCTGAGCTCATTTCTTGTCTTGTGTGCCTTTATCACTCCAGGATGCACTTTAGATACTAAGAGGAGCTGTGCTATAGCCTGCTTATGCCTCATTCAGCACCTAAGTTACCACTTAACGTCTAAATTGAGACAATAGGCACTGACCTCTTGTCTAAATCAAAATCTTTCAAACGTTAAAAAATTGCCCTCCAGAGAAGCCAGGAGGTAACTAAATAGGTGCACCTGGGTGGTTTTGTGTGCTGTATGATTATGAGTTCCTCTGAGGAGCACTCAAGAGTGTTGTCAACTGTGATCCAAACAGCTGGAATAATGTGTTCCTTTTAGAGCCTCTCATCACACTGAGTTTCAATTTATTCACTGAACCTACTGATCCTTTAAAATCATGTTCCACTTTCAGTTTTAAACAAAGGTAGCTAGACAGCAGAGACTAACAGAGTAGCAATACAATTTGGGTGCTGTGAACCCATGCCTTTGTTCTTCCAAGCTGATAAACTGAGGTGTAGCTGAATTCTGTGTTTAAAAGCAAACTAAATGAAAATTGTATTCAAAAATGTCAGCCCTTTAGATCAGGCTGAACTGAGCACTGTGAAACCTCATTACTATGAATGCACTAAACAATTTCCATAATTATGAATATTTACCATAATAAATTTTAAGATTTTGTTCACAATACAAGGGACTTAAAATGAGTTTGCATGAGTGACATTCATTTTTTCGCAATGTTGCATGAAGGTTGACTGCCATAACAATCATGTTATCAGAAAAATCATGTTCTCAAAAAATCAGTATATTTTACCTCTTTCTACTAAGTTTTTCCACTCACCTATGGCAGCAGCACAGTTTTGAGCCTTCAGATTGACAACAGGGACTTTGGCCATTTGAATATAGAGAGGCTGAGTTTAAATTGTGGGTGTCAGAATACTTCCAATTTCCTGGATCCAGGAGTTCACCCAGCTAAGATGTAGGCTCCAGTTGGATGTGGCTTTGCCCTGATTTGTCCATCACACCTTGGCTTTCATTGGAGGCAACCTGCATGCACTCACCAGACAGGAGACAGGACATGCTCTAGTCACAGCCCAGCTCTAGGTTTTACCTGATGGTGTTCTGTTATCCAGGTATTCCTCTGTTGATTCCTTTCCACCATGCCCTTCTCTTCCCCTGACCATACTGTTCTTCTTATCCATCCATCTCCAATTTATTTCCTCTAGCTCCTCTCCTCTACTTCTCCCAGCTGTTGTGTCCTCTTGTAGCCAGTTCTTTTCAGGTGCCCTATCACTTCTCAGGCCCTTTCTGCCTGCCCCTGTCTCACATACACATTTTCTGATTTGATTCTTTCTTCCTTTCACCAAAACCTTCAGAAGCTATCTCAGCTTATTTTGTTTCCTTGTCTACACTGTTGTCTCAGTCAGTCCCAGTTCTTCCTGATGTCTTCTCTTCAGCCCCTCTCCACTGATATTCCTCACCTCTTCTCCCTCTTTTGCAGTCCCAGCTTTTCCTGCTCTCCATTTAACCTCTGTAGGAGCACGGTTCTCTCACTGGGACTGGCATGATATCCCAATTCTCACCTTCTTGTCCAGCTTGTCAATATCCCTTTTACACCTCCATTCCATTACTCCATTACTTCTATTATTTTCTTTCTAATATTGTAGACTCTTGCTGATGTTTTCCCTTTTCCCTTTACTTTTACTGGCATAATTCTAAAAGTTTTTTTCCCCAATCAATACTACACAGTAAAAAATAAAATGGCCACTCTCCAGCTATTGCTTGACTTTCCTTCTAGCCAACTAGGCCCCACAGACTCCAGTAATTCATCTAAATCTCTTGTTTTCACTCAAGGAAAAAAAAAAAAAAAAGTGAAAAACTGCTAATACTGTTCCATGATGCTGAGACAGTAAAGAAGAAAATAAAGTTATCATTGTTCACATGTTAAGAAGACCCATTTTGTGAATACAGTCAGTGCACAAAGGGATACTGTGATGACTCTGACCCTCCTAGGGTCCTTAAGCTTTTTAAATGTTGAAGCCATCTTCAACTTAGTTAATTTAAGCATAGTCCATTCTAAGTTGTAGTTTTAGGGAACACTCATCTGGGGTCATATCCATGCAGTTCTTTGTTAGAATTTCCAAAAATACCTATAAAGACAGCTCCAGAGTGCTGCCTTCTGGACAGCAAAAGGTGGGGGTTTTGACAATTATTTATGGAAGTTAGAGCTTTCTCTTTTAAGACTAGTAAATCTCCAACTACTTGCCAAATTAAATACTGTGAAAATCTCTCTGAATGAGACACTGAATTGTGGAGTATGAATTTAATAGTTCAAACCAGGATGCTAATTCGATAAAAAACACAGCAAGATTCCCAGTTTGCAGCATTTTGCAAAGTGAGGTCTGAAGTTTGTGCCAATCACAGAGGATGAAAGAGAAATATTAATTAAAGATTGTACCAGTGTTTTGCAAGTACATGGGAATGAATTTAAGATGAGCTCAGCACAATTATCAAATGTCATAGTCTGCAACTCCAAAGAAGTTTTAAAGACTTAAAGGTCAACATCACTTTTAAAACCTGCAAAAAACCCAATGGCTCCCTCAGCCACTCCACATCAGACCTGTGCTCCAGACTCTTCACCAGCTCCACTGCCCTTCTCTGAACACACTCCAGCACCTCAGTGTCTTTCTTGTCATGAGGAGCCCAGAACTGAACACAGGATTTGAGATGTGGCCCCACCAGTGCAGAGTACAGGGGGACAATCCCTGCCCTGGTCCTGCTGGCCACACCATTGCTGGTACAGACCAGGATGCCCTTGGCCTTCTTGGCCACCTGGGCACACTCTGGCTCATGTTCAACCACTGTCAGACAACACCAAGTTGCCCCCGATTTTTTGTCTGACTTTCCTCCTCAAACAGCAGTTGAGTACTCAAAAAACCACCTGGAAATAAAGAGTATGAGTTCTGTTAAATTAAGGTATACAGTACTCTTTATACCAGAAACCACAAGGGGAGAACAAAACCTTCACATATGTCATTTAACTCATTCAAAGGCTCACAGGCTTTTAGTAGGCAAAAACAGGGAAGGAAAGCAATGGGAAAAACAGGTATACTCAGAAGGTACTGAGTTTCTTGGGGGATTGAGAAAGGATACCATACTAGGTTTTCTTCCAAGAAGAAACATGAGAGAAATACACAAATGAAAGATAATAAATATTAATAATGGGAGAGTAATTTCCTTTGAAATGAATTGGTAGAAAATGCTAAGTTGAAAAGATTATAGTAGGACTAAAGTTTCTTTATGGAACGCTTCAGGCTTCTAGCAGGAAAGTTGGAATATAATACTGTGTTTGAATAAGTGAACTCACCTCCAGGTGTTTGAGTAAAACAGAAACCATAGATCCTTTGAGAAGTTGTGCTCAGAAGGCTGGCTTCTGGGCAGGCTTAGTTCTGGACTTAATGTCGTGTTCTCTCCTCTCTGATGGTCCAGCACAGAAAGTGCTGGTAGTTCAGGCAGTATGCTCTGTAGGAATCTAAAATGAAGAATTCTGTCTTCAGAAGAAGCTGTGCTTCACAATGCTCGCTATGGTTTTTTCTGTGAGAGTGTCCTATCACATGTGGGTAAGAGAAAATTTTTATCAATTTAAGTTTAAAATGTTGGCTAATATTCAGATTATATTTAATTTTCATTGTCAGAATTTCCAAAATAGACATTCTAAATTTTAGTTAAGGCTAATTGTGAGTGTGTGGCAAAGCACCCTCTGAAAACATTTTGTACTGTCAAAACAAGACCCTGACATTGTGGGATTGCACAGGTCTGTAGCAGATCTGGCACAGGCAGTGGCAATGAAGTATACCATGCTTGCTTTTCCTTGATGCTGTTCTGGAGGGTGACAGCCATGAAAAGTCAGTCTATGTTTATTTCTTAGCCCTTCATAGAAGATGCCATTAAGACATCAGCTTCTGAGGAGAGAGGTGATGCAAACCTTGTGCAAGGCACTGTTAGGAAGACTCTTAAATGAATTACGGAAGTGGCAACTTCCAACTGCTATTGACAAGCTATTGACATTAATTGGTACAAGATAATACATTAAGCCAGTCCCACAAAGCGTAATTGAAGTGCCCTGGGAACCACAGCACAGGAGATAAATACATTAACTCTACCAGCAATACCTTTCACCCGCGAGGAGTGAAAGGGTGGATTGTGATTGATAATAAAATATTATAAGAAAAGATCAGTCTCAAGTTGGACTCTTGCAGTTGGATGGACAGATGCCAACTTTGGCCACTCTCTGCCTGTAGTTCATTTCCCCCACTTTAACTAGGAATACTTAAGGAAGGAAAGGAATACTTAAATAAGGGAAAGGATCATTTAAACAAGGTTAAGACTTATGTCATTCTCTGTGACATTCTCATTGTCACTCTCAGTGACAATGGTGGGAACATCACAGGTTCATCAAGTACAATTTTCTGTGTTCATTTTGGGTGAAATGTGTTAAACTAGGTCCCTCTGAATGACAGAA
The DNA here is from genome assembly GCA_013400585.1 of Chloropsis cyanopogon. Classification (NCBI taxonomy): domain Eukaryota; kingdom Metazoa; phylum Chordata; class Aves; order Passeriformes; family Irenidae; genus Chloropsis; species Chloropsis cyanopogon. Next base: position 22,267 of record WEZZ01023019.1, on the reverse strand, counting down.
AGAGAAACACTGAATATCCAGCTACTGCCCAACATGAGGTTCAGTGCAAAACAGTGTATGAGAATGTAATTAAAGATTTATAGTGCTTCATATGTGGAAGGGGCCATAAGGACACTTTAGAAACTTCTGAAGTGTGCAGATTTGCAACTTGCACATTTTTTATAATGCTATTTTTTTTCAAGTCATCTTGAATTTCAGCACAGTAGCAGAGAAAGCAAATGAGCAAATGCTGCTCCTAACAAGATTGTCCATCTGTCATGGTTTTTCCATAGTGTTAGGAAATGTCAGCTCTCACTTGCAAGTGAATGAGCGCAGGTTCAGCTGCCTGAATTTATCATAGTGGGTGACAGACCTAAAGAAATTCATCCAAGGCTTTTGTTTCTAACAGCTGCCGCAGCTTTGGATGTGGCATCTATCCTCTGTGTGACTGACTCACAACATTACAAATTACAAAATGTGATTGGGTAGCAACTGAACTTCAGCCAGCTCCACTGCCATGATGCAGCTCTCTTCAGCCAGCTGGGCACACGCCTTTGCACCAACCAGTTTCTCAGGATACTTTGCTGAGCTTGGCAGGATTATCTGTAAGACATTTTCTTAGACTTCCCCATAAAAGCTTTCCTCAGATGAGGTCTGTCACCTTATGTGGGTGCTCTCATGTAGATTATCATGTTAATCCTAAAGTTCCAGGTTAAAGGGATGGTTTTTAAGTGCTGCAAGCAATGTAGCTAGAGAAGGGGACACTGCAGGACAAGCTGAGCATAAATAGGCAATATACTTATGTTCAATCTGAGCCCCTTGTGGTCCCAGCTACTCTACCTAAAGGAGAAGCAAATGATAGAATTAGCTTTTAGAACATGTGCTCTTCATGCCAGTGTTTATATTTGAGTTAGCATCTGTTTTTCTTTATTTCAGCTGAACATAGATCCCTTAGGGCATAAGCATCCTGATGAATTACAAAGTATGACATTTTGATACTTGACAAAGAGTATCCTGTGAATCCAAGAACGTTTGATAAGCTTTTACTTTCTATTTTACGTTTCTGGAATTGTCTCTATATTTTTTAACTTGCACTCTTTCTTCTATTCACTCCTCCTAATTTAGAAAGGAAAACCTTGCAGGAAGTTGTTTGTAACAAGTGACAGGCGACCTGATCTTACCTTTCATAAGATTTCATATACTGACTTTGCCCTAACAGATTAAAAAATACAAGTATCCACTAGCTTTTACTGTCTTAATAAACCTTTCCAATAAGCCCATTTTGTGGAGAGTGAACTGCAGAGAAAACAAGAGCAAAATAGTGAAAAAATGCAGTGAAAAGGAAAGAAGACAAGAAATTATTAAAATTGGTAAAATATTTTAAACTTATTCCTGATCTTGTTATGAATTATTGTTTCCTGAAATTGTCTGTTTTCTCTGTTTTGCCGCTTCACATTTTGTGGCTTCCTGCATGTTTGTACAAGGTTCTGTACAAGGTAATCTCATGAGACAGAGCTCCAAGTGGCTTCCTGAATTTATTTCTATGATAAAGCTACCCAGAGCTCCAGCCTTACACAGCTCTCTCTGCACTGGGGTTGTGTCCTTAATGTAATACTCTGAATAATGGCTGATGCATGTTTGTGTCAAACTCTGCAATCTTTCTCAACTGAGGTCTTGGCTTTGTTTTTCACTGTTCAGAACCAGATCAATATGCAGCTTAACTCTGTTAGATAACAAGAAATGAACTATGACCTCCTCTCTCTTTGCTGGCTTCAGACTCTCATAATTATCTCAAATGAATTTCGAGCAATCTCTTCTCCAGTCACCATTTCCTAAATGCTCAAGTGTATATGGTCCCTTTGGAACCCACAAGCTGCAGTTTCATGCAGTCCAAGGAAACATAGCTGTTTCTCGGTTCCTTTCCCTCCTTTCCCAAGCAAACAAAAGCCTGAATATTTCAGTTTCTCACTTCATGTAAGGTCATACCTACAGACTCTCTTCTACAATGCTTACTGTTGGGAAAAATATAAAACCTGAAAACTCTGACCACAAATGGTACAAGCACAAAGAAGGCATGACAGTTTTCCCATATTTATTACTTTTTCTCACTTTTCTACATCATTCTCACATTGTTGATATGATTGTTTGATACTGTTGGCATGTTTTTTGCAGCTGAATCTTTTGGTGTTGCATTTGCAACACCAATTTGCATGAATTGTCTTGAAGAAAGCTACCTAATACTCTAAACAGAGACAGCTAACTGAAAAAAATATGCTCAATTTCATGCGTATGTATTCATCTGAGAGAATTCACCACCATTCAAGACATGGTACAGAAAAATGGGTTTTTGTGGTGAAAACATCTGACAATCAGAAAGGGACTTGCTGTGAATTTCAGGCATCAAACTCCTTCTGTTGGTCTGTGTATGGATGGTCTCTGACTTCAAGAGCCACCACACACCTCAATGCAAAGCCAGAAACTTTGCAATAGTGCTGAGAGCCCAAGCCTGCTCTCTGAGATGGCAGTTTTCCAACTTACATCAGTAACAAGGAAATTAGGAACCAGACAAATTTATTTATATGGGTTGGTAAAGACTTGGTATGTGTGATAACTTTCCCACAGGAACAGCTTTTGAGATAGCTGCCAAATGAAAATTGAATGCTATGATATCGTGTTTATTCATGCATCTGTTATCACTGCTCTTATTTACATGATCCTGGTAAATTTTTCTGTGTTTGGCAGTGCAGACACATTTTGATTGCATGTTTGAAGAATTAAGTTCATACTGATGGAGATAAATGGTAAAAAACCCTTCTGTTCAGCCCTTTTGAGCAGAATATGTGTGTTCACATGTTTCTCACAGGAGATGAGAGTTCACAGAACTTCAGAAGCTCTGCATGCTCCTCTGGTCTCATTTCAGATATCAGTTTCATGTCATTCCATTCTGATTCCCATCCATATTCCACCTCCAAGTGGTGCCAGGAAGGTGAATGGACGTGAGATATCAAAGCTATCGTGTCGATACTGCAAGTTGCTTATGATGAAAACTTCAAAATTCTTAGAAAGGTGTTATGTCACAAGAACACAGCAGAAATTAATCTAACAAGGGTGATAGTGCCAGCTGAGAGACAGGTTAGGCACAGCAACCCATGAATGCATCCATACTGCTCTTAGGTTCCACAGTTCAGAATAAACTCTGCTGAAGGGATAGAGATCCACAATTTATGTAGTCTAGTAAGAAAAGGCTGAGGAAGGATGCAATTCCTCTGTTAAGCTGCTTCAGTGGGGTAGATATCATCGGAAGATGAAACATTTATGCAAAAGAGGAAAGCTGGCATAAGACCAAAGGTACAGATGCCTAGTCCTAAAGTCTATTCAGCCTTTTGAAAGGGTCAAAACAAACGGTTTGAAGATTGAGTTATACCACATTATGAGAGAAGCTGAAATAATAGGTTTTCTAAGGAAAGCAGAAAATGGAACCTATTAGGTTGTTGAGTTATTCCAGAACAATATTTTCAGATGGTTCCAGCACTGGTAATTGATTTTCTTTGTCTCTACAGCATTATTTATCATCTTATGTTCTAAATGATTTCTCACAGTTTAGTGGGAAAATTTTATGACTCAATTAAGGGTGGCTTGTTTTAGACAGAAGAAATTAACAATAGTATTGTATTGCGCTGGTTAAAAAAACCCTGAAACAGCACATTCTTTTTGCTCCAACAAATAAGAGAAAAAATGTCTACAGTCTATCCAATTTTCAAATATTCTTTTTTTTTTTTACTGGTTTTCAGCAAAAAGGCGCATAATTTTAGCATATATTATTTCAACAAGTAGCTATGCGATTTGCTGTTTAGATTATGATAAACTGGAAATGTAAAGACCAAACAGGGTTCCAAAAGTTTGCCTTCTTTCATCAGGAAAAGCTTTGCCTTCTTTCATAATGAAAAATCCCAAAACTGAGTTTATGGATGAAACTTTGGCTGGCAAAGTGCAGTGTGCATCAGATGACCGGTTCCTACAAAAATTGTTTTCCACACAGAGCATCTTCTTGATTTGAGAATTTCCCAATTTTTCAGCATGAAGGCATTTGTGACATTTATTTTTATTTTATCTTTAAAGGCTATAATTACTCCTTATGCAGGATTAGCTCCAGAATCCAGGTGTGAAGTCACTGTCCAGTACCTTTTTCACCCACAGAAAGTGACAGAGCTGCATGGTGGGAAAGACTGAGCTCTGGTGTGGCTGAAGACACTTGAGGTGCCCAGTCGGGCTGGGAGCAGTCATCTTTGGCTTTGTGCTAGTGAGGGGAATGAGAAGATGCTTGTAGAATGACACAGCTGGGTTTAAGTACCTCATTTACACACCATTTGCATTTTGGGGGCTATGGATGACCAGGCATGCTAGATATGCTCTGGCTATGTGTCTTTTGGTTTCCTGTCATCTGCAAGAGAGATCTCTCTAAAATGTAAACTGAAGCATGGTTAAGTAGTGATAATTGGGATAATTCCTCCAAAATCACACCCCTGATGTAAAATGGAACACAAACGCAGACCTCCTGCATGCAGGCACCTATTGCTGTCATTTGTAGGAACTGAGGAATGTCAAGTTTTCTTTTCAAATTTAGAAAAGAGAAAGTGTTGGAATTCCTTTTCTCTTTGTCCCATACTCTGAGTTATCCATATTCTGAATGCCTATAGGATGCCAGAGGTGTGGAGTTTTGTGAGCAGCAGCACATGTTTCTGTGCTGTGCCTTGGAGTGAGCACCACGCATACAGGAGAGCACCTGGCATGACCTGCTTTTTCACGGTGGCAGGATGCTGCCAAATAGGTGACATTGCCAGCAGGACATGAAATGACATGAAAGCAGGACAGTATGTGCCTCTGGCAGACTCAGCTACAACTCATGCAAGAAAAAGGGGAAATACAGATCTAGGAACATTTTTCACCTGCTTCTGGCACGGCCTCATTCAATGGTATTTATTTATCAAAAAAGGAATCACAGGGAAGATGTGGCAAGCTCCAGTTTAACATTGAAGTTGAGCCCTCTACTGCCAAGGAAGGTGGCAACAACTACCCCACCACGCACCTTCACCTTCCCACTGGAACTCTGCCTGGGTGCAGAGGCAATACAAGGAGCATGATGTGTGAAGAGAAGGTGCTTGGAGGGTGCACATTTCATGGAGGAGTGGTTTGAGATCCTGCTTTTGTTTTAAACAGTGCTTCATTCAATGTAAATGGAAAAGAAGCCCTGAAGGACAAATCCAGGAATCCAAGGACAGTTCCAGCTTGGATAAAGGCTCCTTCAGCTGAATTTGTTCCAGTGAGAACAACTACCTTGTACTGAGGCAAAAGGGACTTCCATGTGAACATGTCCATCGCAGGGAGGAATGATGAAGGCTGACTGGCTCAGTGATGCTAACTGAGCTGTGACAGTGCAGCTGGTGCAATAAGTAGTTCAATGTCCCTGCCCACTATCTCTGCACTCTGAGCAGGGACTGCAATTTTCTGAGACACTGGCCAGTGTGAGCCACTCCCTGCCTGACAGGCACTGCTCTGGATGGATGGAGAAACAGAGCCAGAGAGGGCTTGGGAAACTTCCCATCCAAACACAAGTTTAGAAACCTTCTGGTTTTGGTGGATATGGAGTAAAGTTCTCAGGTTCATGCATTTGGCTGTTGCAGCCTAAGTCCTGCCAAGCCTTTCTCCGGATGGAAACTTTTTTTTTTTAAAGCGTACTTGATTGCCCCTATCCAGTTCAATGGAAGTGGTAGCAATGACTCCAGCAGAGGCTTGGAGGGACAAAGTGCTTCTGGAGGAGAATATCAATCACTACAGGAGACATGATCTCACCCTGCTCTGCTGGCCACCACCACTTTTAATTCACACAAAATCATCAAGAGTACATCTGACTAATTTACAGAAAGTTGATCTTAATAGAAACATATGACTGAAACCATGTAATTTGGTTAAGCGCCCATTTTAGCTGTACTGCTAATGCAAAGACTGTGAGGAAAGCTAAATGCAGAGAGACAGCAAAAGAAAATGTAATCCCTTGCTAATCAGATGGAATTTAGCAATCCATAGTAGGTTTTTACTTGCTTTTGTTTCTCAACTTAATTGGAGCAGTACTCTTTCACTTTTTATTAGAAACTGCAGACATTCTTCTGACAGTCCTCTTGAGAAGACCAAGAGAAAGCAGCTATTGTTCTTCATGATAAATGGAAATCTTGGAAATCTTGTCCTTGATGGATATTCAGCTGGTAATGAAGTCACTAGAACTTTGAGGTGGAATTGTAACACCTCCTTCTTTAGTATTCCAATATAATTAGGGGTGAAGTAATGGAGAAACGAGAACCAACAGTGAAATTTTGTCACACCTATGGCACCCTGTAAAAACCTGTACTCAGATTTCACTCAAATAAAAGGTGGCTTGCTTTCTGTTCCAGAGGGGAAAACATTCTAGGTGCAATAGGCTGTGAATGAGGAACAAACTATGTACGCACTGGAAATCTTGGATTAAATCTACTGGCTTTCATGAATGTTCTGAGCTGTCTGTCAGTTTTCTCCAGTAGCTCTGAGGCTGTATATATAGGTATTTGTAAAATTGAAGTGCTTGTCACAAAATAACCCATGGAAACATACACTACAAAACTTTGGGAATGAGAAAAAGTCCATCAACCTAGTTTATTTTTCCAGATGGAACAAAATCAGGTTCTTAAATCAACACCTGAGTGACATGAAAACTTGGAAAGGAGAAGTTAGTTCCTTCATTTTTCTGTCCAGTTGCTTTGGTGTCAGGCTTGGAACTACACCTAAACATACCAAGGATTTTTTGATAAGTGGCATTTTTTAGGACCTTGTGTCCAAATCAAAATGATAGAACTCAGTAGATAGATATATACACATAGGATCACAGGATTGTGACATAGAAAAATGTTTCAGAATAATTTTATTTTCCATTTTTTACCTTCTCAGGTTGCTGCCATGCCAATGGATCCTAGGGGAAGACTCCCAATAATTATGTGTGTGGAAATCTTGGGTCACATTGCATCAAGTGTGTATGTGTTCTCCATCAACTCTGGTGTGATTCATATTCAGGAAAGGGTGGAATTAAGTTACAAATAGAAGAAATAGAAGAAGAACAGTTCACCAGTCTGCAGAAAAAATAATGTGTTTCTTTTGCTTTGCAGAAAAAGGGGGATCCAGAACTTTGCTTTCTTTCTGAAAAGAAAGCCTCCATTTGTGGCTGGAGATCTGAGGACCCTAATATTCAGCTTCACTTCCGTTCCCACTGGAGGCTCTGGCTGGCCAAATGGACAGACTCTTTATGCTCACTGCCCATAAATAAATCTCTAGACAATATTTTCTGTGTTGAGAATTATGTTTGAGTGGATTAACTCATTCCATGTGCCAAGACTTTATTTCCACTGAGACTGTCATTTCAGTGTCACTAACAGTCACAGCTACTCTCAGATTTACTTTGATGGTTAAAAATAACCAAATTAAAAGCAATGGATGGCATAGAAAAGTTTCTAACATCTCTTTTCTTGAGTTTGATTTATTAACCCTTTTGGAGCTCATAACCTTGCTTATTTTCCCTGGCATCCCCTCAGCAGCCCCGAGTTTGACTGCTTAAACTCACAGGGCCAAAGCTCTGTGCATGAGTGATATTATTCTCCTTTGTCTCAAAGAAAAATGAGGTTGCAGTCAGACCCCTCAAAAGTAAAAAGCAGATGGTTATGTCATCTTGGCTTGGTCACAGGCAAGGGATGAGGATTTACAGGATCCCTTAATTTCTTCTGCTCCTCAGGACAATAATTGTTCACACCGTTGGTCCCCTCTGCCTTGTAATGATATAATGATGTAATGATCATGTGAACTTGAACAAGTTTTACAGATAACAGGGGACAAGAAGCCTCTTACACACAGTGATCATTTTTAATAAAGTTCTGCCATTAATAAAATATGAAGAACCTTTTCTGTAGAGTTACCCATTTTTTGTAGCATCTTATAAAATTATTTCTTGAAAAGCTTGAAACCCATTGCTTGTTAATACCAGCAACTTTGGCTGGTCTCTCACACTCTGTCTGGATCAGCTGAAAATCTTTACGTTCCCATGCAATAATTTTGTTGTCCAGTGCAAAACAGCCTGCCATTTGTTTTAAGCTGAAAGCATTTTTTTCCCTGGTGTTAAAAGATGATGAAAACCAGCAAACAAAAAGATTTACTGCATGGTGCTGGTGACGACCTGTTGCCCACAGTCCTGTGGGGACTCTGTAGCGATGGTAATGGATAATCTATGATTTCCAGGCTGCTTGAACAGTTTTCATCTGAGTGCCATTGCTGCAAGTGCGGGTATGTGCTTACACATGCTGAGAGCTGGGACTGGTGCATTGATCCAACATCAAAAAGTGCAGACATCTACCAGCATCACAGGTGAAGTATTCAGCACACAACACCAGGGCTGCATTTACAAATTGAAATTTCAGCC
>WEZZ01023019.1:0-10398 GCA_013400585.1 Chloropsis cyanopogon | reverse complement strand
TGAGGGTGAGGGATGATAGATTCACAGGAAAATTCATCTAATGGCAGAAAACCCTAGGATACAGGGAAAAATGCAAGGCTGTGTTTCCTCTCCTTACATTCTGGAATCCAAGATTTTATGTAAAGTAAGGCTTTTCTACTGTACACTATGTCACTTCTCTCTCAGAGATCTGCAGCATGCTACAGCAAAAATATGTTTTCAGAGCACAATCCAAAAAATCCAGGGGATGTTTAAGCACTACTATTTGAATACTACAAATATTCAAATATTTGTTATCCTTTTGCACAGGAGTGAATAGAAAAAAAATCTAATTGTCCACATTTTGTTAAAATGTAATTGCCAGTTGTACACCCAGCAGCAGTTAACACCTGCCCAGNTATTATTCCAGAGGTATATATTTGTTTTGTTCATATTTTTACCAAACATAGCCTAATCTTGGACATAAAGGCTAAAGTCTACCTTTCCTACCACTGAATCCATAAGTCAGCAAGAGACGTTCCCTCTCAACCCATATGAGTAGCTATATCCAAGGAACCCTCTGTTCCAGGAGGATATAGATACTGTGCTGTGCTTCCATATTCCTGGCAGAAACCTGGCTGAGAGAAGCTGTTCTTCCTTCAAGCTCCAAAGCCCAGTCCCACTTCCCTCCCCTAGCATAGCTCAGTTTCTAGGATAACCACAAAGAGGAGATAAACTCAGATCTGGGAAAATGAATCCAATCAAACCCCAAAGAAATCCATTCTCTTTGATGCTTGAAGTCCAAAGACACCAATATTTTAGTGCTCTGCTGCGCTCAAGTCATGGAATTGAAATGAATGGCAGAAGCTGTGGTGGTTGGCACAGTAGCAATGCCTGCCTCTGGCACAGTCCAATTCTCTCAAGTCTCAATAGCCCATCGGCTGACAGGAGTTTAGTTCCATCACTGGCGGAAATCAAGAAAGCAATAAGCAGAGCTGAATTTCAGAAACCTCAGAGTCCCAGTGCAGGTGCTTGAGTACCCATTAATATTTGCAATCTGGGTCATTACTTTGGATTAAGAGAGGAATTTTTGTCTGAGGACACATCCTGAAACAATCCTGCCACCACACCTTGTAGCAAATCCCAGTGCAAGGGATGTGTGTCCTGGCCTTCCACTGGGTCACTGGGGAGACAAGGAGGGAAACATTCAGGCATTTCACGTGGTGTTTGTCGCGCAGGTGATCATGTGGCTGGTTTCCACAACCAGCCATTTCTACTCTGGATTTGCTGGTTATTGTTAAAGTTATGACATAGGCTTGGCAGACATTTGACAGAGATGTCTGTTCTTGTTTTCAGAAAGCAGCAATGCTAACTATGGAACATGACAAGTATTCAGCAAATTGGTTTTTGCCGAATGTGAATGTCTATCTCATTCAATTATATTTTTGGCCAGCATTGTCACAAATCCTCTAAAGTATTCTCTTGGGGATTTGTAATCACTAATGCCAAGAAAAAACAGCTGTCGTCTTGCTAAAAAATCAACTGAATTTCATAAGAAACCTTGGTCTTACGTAACATGGCTGCTCCTGTTGGCAGCGTGTATTACATCTGCTGCAAAACCTTGTTCTACAACTAGATCTAAAGGGAAATAGAAAGCAAATAAATATTTTACAAATGATGCCTGCTTAAAACATGCTTCTGAACGTGTAACACTCTAAAATACCCGTAACATGGTTGTTATTTTTTTTCTGCAAATTAAGCACAAATTATGCCTTGGCCACATCTGAGAGATAGATGTGAACTGTGTGGGCAAATGCTGATAGACAATTTATGTCAAAGGATGAACTTGATGCATAGATATATTTTTCATGAAGAGTGAAAGCTAGTGTTAGTTTTACAGGTATTCAATGAAATTGTGGGAGACTGTAGATTTCTAATTTTGGAATCAAAGAAATAGCAGCTCTCTCAATTTCTCATAAACAAAACGCATGCTTAGCATTGACCAATTAAAACTGACTTTTAGTTTAATAAAAATAAAGTGGCCATTAGTTTCACTGTTCATCATGTCTTCACAGACCAGCTGCAAAGCTATCACCTACTACAGCTTCACAAACAAGTGATTCAGAAATATGACGAACATTACTTTTCCTGAGTGGCAGAAAATGTCATGGAAATGATAATTTTGTTGGACAAAATGTGATACATTTTTTCTGAGAGAAACATTCTGAGAATGAAACCGTTTTGTCCTTCCTTTGCACCAACTTTATATTTTTACCTCTAAACTTTCAGAGAAAAAAAAAAATCATCATTTTATTAAGCTAAACTGAAATTTTGTCCTGAAAATTGAAAGTCAATATTTAGTCCCACTCCATCATGACAGACTTATAAGGTTTGAAATTTTACCTGAAGAAGGGTAATACAGGAACAGTAAGGAAAAGAAAGTTTGGGAGAGACCCTAGGGGCAAAAAAAGGCAGTGGTAAAGCAACCAAAAGACATATGAGAGATGCATTTTCAAATTCCACTTATAATTTTGACAAGAATGAAATCTGCATCCAGCTAGGACACATTTTTCTAGCAAAGAAGCATTTTGCTGCAGGGAATTGTAAGCAAAGGGGGAAGATTTCCATAAGGAGTTCCTTTTTTTTTTCCCCATAAGGATAGACTGGAGTGCTAAGAACATGAATTGGAAGCGATCAGAATAATGACAATTGTGGAGCTGAAAATATTCTTTTTAAATTCTCTGAGACACCAGCTCATAAGAAGCTTAGTTTGTGTTGCACTGGAAATCTTGTTACTATGCTTTGACAGACTGTGCTTTGCTTTAAAACGAATGGAAATAATTTTCATTCTCCAAAAAGCAGAATATGTTCATGGAAAAACTACCCCTTCAGGACCAATTGCTAAGAAAGAGACAACAATGTGACAGCACTTTAGAAAAATTGATTCTGTTCCTGACTTATATAGGAAATTTGACTAGCTGGTAATTTTGAGTCCCTAGCCAGATTTTTTAAAATATTAATGAAATTCTCAGAATGACACAAAATGTATCTTTTTATGTGTGTATAAATCAAATGAGTGTATCCGCTGTTGGGCTTGTTGCACATTGTTCCATTTTAAAACCTATAGTTACTTCAAATTCATTTAACTTCTTAGTTCATTTAACATGAGGCTTCCAGATTTACATAATTTGACTTTTTCTTTACTTAGCTTTAAAAACAAAAAAACTAAAACATGGTATACACAACCAGTAATTTTGAAGCTCTTTTTCTGAACTTTTCATGTCAATTTTAACTGGTGTCATGCTTTAAGTAGCTTTACTTAAGTAAAAGCTTTTATAAATGAAATTTTTGATTGTCACAGAACCAAATTAAGCTGGCCACTAGAGATTTAGGTAATAAAAAAAGAAAGAAAGAAAAAAGCCCAACAATAAGCATCTCCTCTTACAAAGGAAATAATGATATAAGACTACAGTCTTCATCATCAAGAACACAAGGAACATAAGGGCTAAAGTTATACCTCTACACCAATTTAAGTCCTGAACATGACCCTTTATATCACTCAGAACACAAGCAATAACAGCTGCTGATAAATTCTAAGGGACAGATCCCAAAACCTTTGTGCCCTTTATCCCACCATCTCTATTATTACTCAGTCATGGTATTGACGTGCCTCAGTCCATATCTCAGCCAAACACTGCTTGCCTTGTGGCTTCTGGATGTCCAGCCCAGGGATATGGATGGGGTAATTCAGGGCAAACAGCTGACTTTTATGCTTAGTTCTCCTTCTAAACCAACGTACAACAGAAGTCAGGAATTGTGAGCTGAGTTCTTGTGTAGATCTTAAGCAAGGTTTCTACTCTTGGACAGCATGGAAGGTGTCTGTGGGTCTTTAGCTTAGACAAAGCCAGAGTGTTCTGTACATGTGAGAAAACCTACTGAAATTGAACAGGGCAGCTGTCTGCTCCGAAATGTGCCTTATCAGTGTTGAGAAATAACAGAACTGGCTTTAGGTGCATAGCACAGTACCTTCAGCAGTGAAAACATGGCAGTCGATATTTCAGGTTGTACTGAATCAGCATGGCCCAGATGGTTGGTGCCCAAATGAGTGTCACTTACAAAAAGCTGCTACCAAGAATGTCCAGGAACAGGAGCAAGTATCCACAGGGTACAACTGAGTTTCCCACTCTAATATAAGCATTACTTTACGGCTACCAGATAACCCCCATACTGTGAAACAAATTGAAGACTCTTGCTGCTACCAAGAATGTTGTAAATTTGTCCTCCTCTGTGATAACTTCTCATCCTTTTCTGCACCCTAGTCTATTCTTCTATACATCTGATCTTGGTGGGCTCTACACCTGCCTCCTTCCTTTTGCTGAAAACAGCCTGCCAGTTGAAGGAAGCAAGTCTTACATCCAGTATGAAACGTATCTAGTGTAAAAAAAATTCATCTTTGATTCAAGGGAACAGCTAAGGAGTTGCTAAGAAAGCTAAAATGTAGCACTGTGGCAAGAGCATGTTCAGAAATACAAAATAGCTCAGAGCCCTACCTTCTCCCTGTGGCAGATCTGACATTTGTGTGCATCGCTAGCTTGAGCTGACAAGTTTCTCGGTATTTTCCATTAACATTCCTGCTGGCAGGTGTTATAAGTAGGGAGATAACAGACTTCAGCTGAGCTAGAGATAATGCTAGAAAGCAAACTGCCTCAGCTGTCTACCAAATTACTGACAAGCCCTGACTAGTACCCAGTTGTCTCAACCACTGGTGAAGGGTAGGATGGCCAGACAGAACAAAGCTAGAGAAAAGCAGTGCTTTGATTTCCTCATCCCAAGAAGTGGTTTCTGAATTAGAATCAGGAAACTCACAAGTTTTGTTCCCTTTCTATTGCCCAGGAAAAACCTTTCCTCAAAGAAAAATTAGGTCAGAAAATGGTTCAGGGGTGAAGAGCTCTGGATTGGTGTCTTAGGCTTCTGCAGCCCCTTGGGCTTTGGTGACATGGATGCAAAATTCCTCAAGGTGCAAGAGAGACTGACAAGAATTTAGGAAGCAGATGTGGTTGATGAAAAGAGCTGTTGGGTTATAGTATGACTATAAAGAAGGAAACATGGTAGAGGCTGTAAAGGATACTGTTTGGTATTAATTCCTGGGTACACAATGAACAGATGTGTTTGCAAGAGTTAAATATGCAACGGCAAGCATCACAAATATTTCTCTCTGTTTCTGTCATTCACATGCTCACTCAGACACACACCTGAAGGTGTGGTGTCCTAGCAGGGCAATGCAAACTGAAGGCTTAAATAACCAGGCCTTTAAAAAGTCCATTTTATCAGAGGAAGTCTTGATGATTTTCGGTCTTTAATATTTGGCATACTGCAAAATAACATTCCAAAATCCTTCTTGTCTCCAAGCCACCTTTATTGTGGCCAGCCTCTGGGCTAGGCTGTGGCCCACCTGTTTTCCAGTGTGAGTACTGGGAATGGTGGAACTCACAGAGCGAGGAAGGAGAGAAAAGTGCCTGTAATCTGTTTTTGTAGGGTATGTGCTGGCAATGAGGCAGGGTGGAGAAGATCTGTCGGGGAAAGGCTCTCCCAGACAAATGCAAATATGCAGAGTGCAAATATGTGGAGTGCTAGAGCTGTCTTTTGTAGTCCTTTGAGCTTTTTTCCTTTGCTCTTTTATTTTCAATCAGCATCTGCACTGAATATCTGTATTCTGAGGACCAATGTCAGCAATGTATGCTGTGCCCTCTCTTGGTTTCCATGGGAAAGAATGAGAGATGCCAGCAGTGGTTTGGAGGATGAAGCTTGTGCTATACACCAGGCCGTGAAGCTTTCCCATCCCTGGTCTGGCTCTGGTCAGCCCTGTTCTTTCTGGATGACAGCAGGTGGGAGAAACACATGATCTCCAGGGGGAACAACAATGTAAGCTTGCTTCCATCTTGCATAAAAATAAGGTAGGTTGGGTAAAGCCCTAATAGCAAACTGAGCTTCCTCCATAGACCCCACTCTATCTCTCTGAACAAGTTCCCTTTGCTGCCTCAGTTTCCCCTTTGCTGCAGCAAAGAAAGCTGTTCCTTATACATGCCCCATTAGTGAAGTGAGGCACACATCTGATACCTGGAGTTTTTTGCCTTCTGGGGTAACTTCTAACTATGTCTGGATTTCTGAGAGCTTTGCTGTGGCCTTACGTGCCGATGGCAGAAGACTCTGGGCATGAGTTGTGAATAGAAAGGCACAGAATCTTCTTTGGCAACTTCAAAATAATCTCTACTAAGCATTTATTCATAGAATCCTTAAGGTTGAAAAGACCTCTAAGATAATCAAATCCAACTACCAACGCAACACTGCCATATTCACCACTAAACTAAGTTCCCAGGTGCCACATCCACACACTTTTTGAATGCTCCCAGGGATGGTAATTCCATCAGTTCACTGAGCAGCCTATTCCTATACCTTTCACCTTTTCAATGAAGTAATTTTTTCTAATATCCAATTTAAACCTCCCCTGGCACAACTTGAGACCATTTTGTCTTGTCCTGTTGTTGGTTACCTGGGAGGAGAGGCCAACCCCCACCTGGCTACTGCCTCCTTTCAGGTGGTTGCAGAGAGTGATGAGGTCCCCCCTGAGCCTCTGTTTCTCCAGGCCAAACACCCCCAGATCCCTCAGCCACTCCTCACAGGACTCGTGCTCCAGACCCTTCCCCAGCCCCACTGCCCTTCTCTGGACACACTCCAGCACCTCAATGTCCTTCTTGTAGTGAGGGCCTCAAAACTCAACATAGAACTTGAGGTGTGGCCTCACCAGGGCTGAGTACAGGGGGACAATCCCTGCCCTGGTCCTGCTGGCCACACTATTGGTGGTCCTGACCAGGATGCCATTGGATTTCTTGGCTGGGAACCTTGCCAACTCATGTTTATCTGGCTGTTCACCAGGAAGCTGGCAAAGCAAAGCTGCAGGAAGAATGGTTTACATTTACTATAACCCTCAGAAAGAAAGCTACCATAAAGATAAACATTCCAGTCCTACCTAGATATGGTGTGTGGTACCTGGACTTTGGGGTGACTCTCAGCCACACTGAGAGTGAGAGCAATGGAATTGGTTAGAGAAAGAAGAGGGGACATGACCACAACTATTGCTCACACACTGCGGAGTCAGGGAGAAGCATGGGTCTGTTGTCTAGACACAGACTCTGCAAAATGCTTCTCTGTCTCACAAATTAGATGCCTCTTTAGGATCTTTAGGTGAATTAAATGCAAGCTGATTGTGATTTAGAAACTCAGATGAAGTCCAAAAATGAGAAAGAAGCTTGCGTAGGCATTTCAGAGCCTCACAGAAGCCTAGGAAACATCATTCCCCAGAAATACAGCATGAACTGAAAGAGCTAGGTCACTGAATGGTCATATTGCTCTTGCTGTCATAGTCAAAAGACAGGTAAGGCAAAGTTTCTAGACAGGATTTCTAGCATCTTTTATTAGGCCAGATAATATACTTGGAAAAATAGATAAGTCTTATGCATACAGTTTCTAGCCTCTATTGCAAATAATATCTTCTATTAGACTGGTTTTTGGAGACCCACACTCCCCTGCCTTATCTCCTCTTAGAAAAGAGTTGGATGGGATTTTCAAGGATGTCTCAAAACACATTAGATACCTCTGTGTGGGTAACTGGATCTAAAAATTGTTTTTAGGTGAAGAAACTTGGCTTTGACTCACAAATTCTCTCTTAGTTTATATGAAATTAAAATTATCTTCTTCCACACTGCTCTGAAGGCATTTAAAAATCTTTTAATAGTGGTTTTAATATGATGTAACATGTTCTTAATTCCAAAACAGGAATGATTGTATTTTTATATATAATCCTAAATTTTAGTAGCTGCTTTCAGTCTTGCCTTCATATGATTTCCGCAGAATAAGGAGATTATGAGCAATTTCAGTCTTGGACTCACATCTAGTGTTCTCTCTCCAGATTCACAAACTGTGGAATCTGTGCCATCCAAAACATCTCAATATATAATCCAGGCCAATGCATTTGTCATCTGCTGCCAATTTTTATAAGCAGTCAATGAACTGGTTTCCTAGGCATAGGCTGGGGGATACTGTGATAAATCTGAAGATACTTTGGTTTTGCTTCATTGTTAAATGCCTCCACAGTAAGGATTTTAAGAATTATTAGTGCTTGCAGCTATGGACAGGCAGAAAAGAAGAGCTTTCCCTCCCCTCCCTCTCCTCCCTTTCCTTATGTTTTCTCCTTATTTTGTTACTGTCATGAAAAACAAAATTATTCTGATGTTATCACGGCAGCTACTTGGCAAAACCATGGAATGCACCCCCACACTTTAGTACCTTGGGTATGCACAGCATGTCACTGAGCCCAGGAACTGCCCTACATCGTATATTGAGCCAATGAAACCATGGTGGCTCATGTCTTTATGTAAAAATAAGGAGAGAGTCAGGAAACTTTTTTTTTGGTCTTTTTAGAACACCAGAACAGAGCTTACCCCTAGTGCTAAGCTGTACTAACTGGGTCTTTCTCAAAGAGCAAAGTTAGAGAGATTATAAATGAGGATACAAAAAGCAGTTCCCACAGGAGCATAAGAAAGTAACTTAAAGAACTCTTACATGCTTTCAAATAACTGGTATCTGGACACAATCTCAACTTCTCACATGTTGTACAGATGTAGGTGAACACAACAGCAGGTGTTCTCAGTGCTGCTCATTGATTAATATGCTGTCCCTTCTTCTGTGTGATATTTGAGACTTCACTAAAACTCACAAGATTTATTTGAAAGCAAGAGGCAACCAGGAAATTCATGGAAGATGCTGGAATTCGCTATAATTTTTTTTTAATTAAACCAAATCAGGAATTAAAATCAACCGCCCATGGTTAATTTCTGAAGCACCACCAGGATGTCAGAATTAGAACCCAAATGGACACCATCCAGAGCATGGCATCTCTTCACTGACACACCCTGGCGATTAGTAGTGCTGCCAAACTGCTCTGAATCTGTGACACAAAAGGAGATTCAATAAATGTAAACTGCCTGACTTTTTTTTGTATTGACAAGGCGTTTTCTTGCTGCTACAATCCACTTTTTGAACTCTTCCAAGTTCATAGCAGGTAAGTGAATTTCAAATTGCTTTTTTTAGTATGCAGTTTTGTCTGACTTTGCACCAGGTAATAAGGTTGAATTTAACACCACATTTTTTCATGCTGTTGAAAGATTATTATAAATATGTGCAACTAGTAACTGTGCTTGTTTTTGTAACTAGATGCCACAATGGAGAATTTCAGAGGTAGACATTTTACAAGTGACATTTTAAAAAATGAACTCTCTTAATTTTAATTTTAGTTAGGCATCTCTAAAGGAGGTACACTCCTGCTCTCTCTCTGAATGTGACATTTGCACAATATTTTGGGTTTGGTTTTTTTTTTTATTCTGGGAGAAGTAGTTCTTAGTTTGCAGTAGAATTCTAAACAGTGTGTTTTCTGAAAATGATGGTATTAAGTATTTTCCTGATTTATTTCTTCAGAAAACTCTTATTTTATTTAATGAAATAGTTTTACTTAGGCTGAATTGTGGAACAAAATATTGTAATTAATACAACATATGAGGTCTGCTTAGGCTTCCACTGGGAAAAGAATTTATGAGTAAACTTCACAGCACCTTTGTTTTGCTGGACTGTTTTTCTATAACAATAGGTGCATTGGCTGGTCTGTTTTGATGGCAGATACGGTGAAAAAGCTGCAAGTGTGATCAGATAAGAGGTTAAATCTAGGTGGACTACCATGACTAAGATGGTCACTTTACAGGCTTTAACCGTGAACTACAAATTTAAAAGACTCATTGGAAATTTAGCAAGAACCAGAGCCAAGAGACATTCAGCAAAGGAAAGTATACTCTAGAATGTTTTTCTCTCAGTGGTTTTATCCAGCAATTCCTTCCCCATGGGCACTTTTTTCCCCTCTGTAGAAAGACCAGAGCAGTATGTCTCTAAGAGCAGTATAGTAGTAGGCAGTAGTAATGACAGAAAGACACAGTACTACATATTTTTTCAAGCCAATGCTATTTCTGCAATACACAGACATATTTCTGAAAACATTGGTTTCAGCACACAGCACACAGTGCTTGTTCAGTCTGTAAATGCTTAAAATGTAAAGATTTCTGGAAAACACAGACAAAGCAGATGACTGATAAGTTGCACTCAAGATATGTCTGGTTTTGGTTTTGTCAAGTCTAAACCGCCACGTTTTGACACTTGTTTAAACTGCATTCCTGATCGCTGCCGAGCAGGTGTTTATACCTGATTGCTTGACAAAACAAGAAAAAGTGTTTCCCTGCCGTAAGCGTGAAACGAGCGCCCAGCCTAAGCTCGCCGTGCAGCCGTGCGGCACCACCGGGGATGCGCTGGGGGCGCAGCCCCGGCGGAAGATGGGCAGCC
>WEZZ01023016.1:170786-207226 GCA_013400585.1 Chloropsis cyanopogon | reverse complement strand
TAACATTAAGAATGTCATGCCTCAGTATTTCAGGCTTTTTCTTGGCACTTACTGGTATGTTCCTTTAAATACTTTGTATAATCCCTCTGTTAATTAGCATGTTGTTTTCATGTGTCTGTGTTGCTTATTGGATTATATCGATGTGTCGGGAAGAGAGCTCAAATTCAAGCCTGTAAAGCCTTGTTACCGCTCCAACACAGCATGGGGTGGTGTTTAAGCATACTTCCATAACAAGCCCTTTCATTTAATAAAAATGTACTGTTAAAAGAATACCACCTGTCAAAAAAGATTTATAAGTGGCCTTGTAATAAATTCATTTTCATGTTCTATTGTGTCACAACTTTACTAATAAAACTGTGACTTGTCATAAGGCAAAATAATCATTTGTGCAGATAGATGACCTGTTGTGAACCAAGGTCAAAATACCTTGTGTAGTTGCACTGCTCAGACAGCCCAGAGTTATGATCAAGGTCTTCAGTATGGTAAAAATAAAAGCACACTGGAGTGCTTTTTGCAGCAAGCCTTCAACTTTGCAGGCAGATGTTGCTACAGCAACAAAATAAAATCAGGAATACCTACAGCAGGGAAGTTCATTCTTCCCTTTGAGTCATTCCCATGCAATTGGAGAGTGTTTTAAATTCTAACCTTGTGGTGTTGCCTGTTCTGGTCACCAGACAGGCTGTAGGTTGATGAGAATGGTGTGAGGTTGTTCTGCACATACATGCAAGGGCTTCTACTGCTTTTGGCCACATCTTTGCACTTGATTTTGACTCTACACTTGAAGTTGCAGAGTTCCTAATTTTGATACAAATGCTTCACAGTGAGTTGCAACCCTGTGCTGAATGGTCACTGTTTTTTAGAGCTTTACTTATGTTTCAGTTCTTGAGCAAAGCCAGAAAATCTTGAAAGTATTAGGACAGGACTCTAGGTCTCCTTTACATTAGCATGACTGCTGTCTTGAATGGAACTTCAGTATGAAGGGAAATATTAATTTTAACTTGAAACTCATACATGTTAAAAATATTAGAGAGTTCTTGAATTTGTAAAAAACAAAATTTGATATATTCTTGAGGGCTTAACTTCATTTTGACATTCATTTCCATGAGCAGAAAGATAAGAGTGATAAACTCCCTTTCCTGACCTGACATGAAAGTAATTAAGTAGCAAACAAGGCACATACACAATTGTCTGAAACAGCATGCTAGAACCTTGTGGTGTTTATAAAATTCTCTTAGAATTAGATAGCTAATGCTAATCAGCCTGTGAAATCTTGGCCTGTGCATGTGGAGCATATCTGACGTTTTGTATTTCCTCTCCTCATTATTCATGAAACTGCAGAGCTTCAGACAATAGAGAGGTATCCTCCTCAAGCAGCTGGCTGCTTGACCACCAGCACATCAAGAAAAGAAGAAGAGACAGGACAAGACTCAGATCTGTCTCTGTGAATAATGTGAGCACATCTGCCCGAACAAGGCCACTTCATAGTTTCCAGAAGAGGAAACTCTACAGAATGCACAGTGCCTGTCACTGGAATCAGCAGGTAGGCCCTTGCCTCTCTCTTTGGGAGAGAAAACCAGAGAGTCCAGCTGCTTGAGTCAGCGTGTGTCTTGTCTGGTGTGCCAGAGGAAAAGTGCACGTTGTGCTGCTTATTTGTTGTGTTCGTGGACCACAGAGTGTGTGTGGTGGCAGCACTGGATGTGTCTGCCGGAGCTCGGAGTTAATGAGTTGAACATAAAAATTAAAGATAGCTCAGAGTCCTGCTTATCAAATCAGTTTGTTCTATGGCTGTCTTTAAAGCCCTTGTACAATCTAAGAGACAGCTTGAGAGTTCTTTTGGAGGCCTGACTGCTGAGGAGACAGGCTATAGTGTAAAGCATCTGCCTACTTGTTTTCAGAATGTTTGTTTTAGCTACAGGAAAGTTTACACAGCTGGTGGTATATTATTTTCTAGGAAATTGAATTGCAATATCTTAATCTTATTTCCATTTTTGCTGTTTCTGATTAGTTATATTGCCTTTTTCATGACACTTAAAGAGTGCTTTAAAACTCCTGGAGTTTTCTGTGCTACAGAGGAATTAATAGTTTTAAACGGAAAAAAATACATTGTCTTGTGCAGGGCAAGGCTATCTGCTCACAT
Source organism: Chloropsis cyanopogon (assembly GCA_013400585.1). Taxonomy (NCBI): domain Eukaryota; kingdom Metazoa; phylum Chordata; class Aves; order Passeriformes; family Irenidae; genus Chloropsis; species Chloropsis cyanopogon. The sequence goes on along the minus strand of WEZZ01023016.1, from coordinate 205,089 downwards.
CTGATATTAATAGCATATTGTTGGTAAGAATATATAATGAGTTTAGCTGTGGTGCTCAAAGAGGCAGTCTAATTCTGGAGCAGAGACAGTATGAACTCATGCTTCAGAGCAGTGCTAATCCCAAGAGGTTTTAATTTGTTGACTTTACTTTGCCTTTTTCAAAGTAAGTGTAGTATTGAGGGAAATCTCCATGTCTCCTCAGGTAACTGTCTAGGATTTACTAAGTGTGCCAGTGGTCTGGGGAGCAATTTCCCATGCACGGATGTTCTGTGCTGATTCAGCATTCTCTGCAAAATGGCAGAAGCGTCCTAGTTTTAGCAAGATACTTTATTGAAAAACTGTCCAGTTTCTTATTCATTTGAGTTCCCAGCTTCCTGGCAGTGGGGCTTAAAGACTTGGCAGCCTGCCTGGAAGGTTTGGGCCAGAGGGGATGGGGATGGTGAGTGAGTCTGGGAGCTCTGCCTTCTCCTAGGTACTCAGCCTTTTCATCTTCCTTGCATTGACCAAGGAGACTGTTGTGGACTTGGATTTACTGTTTCCCATGCAATCCTGTCACAGAGGTTGGAGGCCTCATGCTGTGGCTGATGCCTCCAGCTGCTTCTTGCAGCTGTGCAGAGAGCTCCTTAGCAAGAGACTCAAGGACTTTCCTTTCCTTCTTCTTAAACATGAAGGGTTTTCACTCCAGATGCAGTTGCTAATAAATAGGCCTTTCTGGAAGCCTCTTGTCTTGCAGGTTTGAGTATTTGATATTTCTACAAGCACTGCCTATGTCTCTGTGTTCTGAGAAGTGGGCCAGAGTTAGTGAAGTTCTGAGAATATCAGTAAAGGCTTGTGATCAGAAACTCCATGTGTATAGCCTGACAGCAGGAGTTCAAGGCAGAGTTTACATTTTTTCCTTCAACCAGATACAGAGCTTAGCTGCTCTGCATGCTTGATAGTTTACCTTGACTTGTAGGCTGCAAAGAAAGATTTATAATTAACCTTTGGCTGTGGACTGCAAGCAGAAAGTAGGTTTTTAGGTTACTAGTTAAGGCTTCAAGTATCAGAACTGGTGCAGCTGTGTGTCTCCGTACTCTTGACATCTCTGGTGCCGGGTTACCTTATATTAACCCAGCTTCAGTGTCTCTGTACCAAAAGTGCAGAGATGTCCAAAACACAGTGGGGTAAAACACCCCTGTGGGGAATGCTGTTTATGCTTACTGCAGCTCTCAGCTCAAAACTCTGTGTTTAGACTCTGCTTTTGAATGTCCTTTCCATGAGGAAGTTAACCAAGAGGCAGTGTGGAGAACTATGGGCTAGAGACAGATCCTGTAGCTCTTGTTCCTTGTGAAAATAAGAAATTATGGCAGCAATTGAGTTGTCAGCTTCATTCAATGCCAAACTCAGTAAAGTTTTGAAAAGGTAAAGCAGGAAACAAAACCTCTCACACAGTGTTGGTTAAAAACAGATGACCAGGGATTCTGCTAAGGAAGTAAGTGATAAAATTAGACTGGACATTTCCAGCACATTCTGACAGTTAAACCTAAATTGGTATCGATGTTTTACATTAAGAGTCATCAGCAGTGTATCATTTCATTCAACAAATCTTATTCTAACAGGCCCTGTCACTTTCTTAGTCCTGCACTTGCTACACTTGGTTACCCAGCTGTTGATGAGATTGCTCATCCTGTAATGAAAGAGCACTGGCCATCAGCCCAGGCTGGCTTCTGGATTAGGCAGATGTCTAAGGGTAAGGATGCAAAATGGGGAATGGTTTCTGGGATTGATAGCTAGTTTTCTCTGAAAATGCATTTATATTCCTCAGAGGAATCCAGCAAATTTCTTCTGGTCTTTCACAGAAAAAATGGGTAACGTCTTAGCATATAGAAAATAGTTGGATTTTTAATGTAACATTAGTGTGCCTTCTCTAGCAAGTGCCTCTCCCATATTTCCTCAAATCTGACATATTTATATATCCCCTGGTACCACAATATGTGAGGACCCCCATTTCTTTACCGTCACTGGCCTGAAAACAATCTGAGAGTCTTGCAGCAGATGTGGAATTAACAAATTCCAGCTTGCCAAAATCAGAGGAGCAAACTGAACCTCATGATGTTGCAGCTCCTGGTGGTGCCTGGTTTGAACAGCCAGTGAGCAGTGCCTGGCAGTGCTGAGGGAAGATGCTGCTCTGCAGAGTAATTTGAGCAAGATGGTGACTAAAGAATTATGACCAGGGAATCACAGCAAAATGCAAACCTCTATGTGTGGGACATTAAGAAATGCTGGGATAGCTTTGAGGAATTTGCAGTTGGTTTTCATTGTGATGCCTGGTTGTACCCTTTGTGCATCTGAATGGCATTCAGAGTGTCATCCCTCACATCTCTTCAGATTCCTTTGGAAAGCTCATTCTCCTCCCTCACCCCCCTAACATCCATATTAGGAAAAGTAAAGTATGAAAGTGTGAATTGCTATGCCATCTGTTAGTTCATAAGGTCACTGGGAAGACAGCCACATTTTTTCTCTTATCTGCTGCCATGCCACGTAGATTTACAATGAGTGTGTATGACCTAGAAGCCTCCCGTTGCCTGTGGAGAGATGCCCTATATTGTCTTCTTCTGTTTCTGTTCTGAAAAGGGCTACACCTTCCCCTGCTGTGCTAGTTAAATAATGCTTACACAGGGTAGTATCTAAAAGAAAACACAGAAGTCTGTCAAACTCTAGAAGATCTTCCAGACTGACAAGATAGACCACAGATAAATAAAACAGGATGCAGGGTGTTTGGTTTATCTGTCACTGTCCAATATCCTCAGGAACTTGAAACAGCCTTTGGGGCCAGATCCGCTTGTCCCCTAATTCAGAATGACTGAGTGCCACAAGATGATCCCTGAGTCATCATTTGGCCCTGGAATCTGTTTTGTATCTTTCTTCTTTATCTAACCAGCTTTGTAAGAGCTTAGGCCATTTCTTGATTGTGAGTCATGCGCAACAAACCCTGGGATTGCAGTCTGTGCTTCAGTCCAGAGGACGTGATTGTAGGGGTGCATTTCTTCAGCATGAATGTTTGAATGAATGAATGCTAAAGCTTGCATGCAGAACAGCACAAAGGAGTAAGCTGCAGGTGTGTTCTAGTAGGAGGAGACAATGTTTGCAGGTGGGAGTTGGAAGTCTGAGAGTGCTGTGTTCAAAATGTTGGATCTGCCCCTGGTTTGTGTTGTTACAGCTGGCAAGTCAAAATCTCTGGGTCATTGTCTCCTATAAAAGGTGTGTCATGTAGTTTTAATGCTAAGAAAGAAGGCCAGAAGTGTCTAAACATTAAAACAGAGAAAATCTGTAAGTAGCAGATCAGCGTCAGGACTGTAAGACAAAAACACCTCTTGAATCATTTCTCAGTGGTTGTTGCATTTGTAACTGCCTTCCTCCCTCACCCCAGATTCTCCAGTCTAATGCCTCGTGCTTCTGCAAATGCTTTTCCTATAGTGAGGAGAATTGGAGCTCTGTCCCCTGCTATTTTTTTGTCTGCACTGGAAGGAACTAAATTATCTGTGACATACTAAAAGTTTTAAAAGCAGACAAGTGTCATACTAGTCAGAAACTCTCAGAGAGGTTTGCTTAGCTGACATGCCCTGATGTTTTCTTTTTTGCTATTTCATCTCTGTGACTTGCTGCAGGATTTTTTAATAACAAGGTTTTTTTTTGCCAGTATATTTTGTTAGTTTCTCATCTCATATCCTAACAGAGTATATTAGTTCCAGTTTTTTCAAGTCATGTTTTGCCAAGAGATGTCATTGATGCTATGTAGACTTCTAATCTATAAAAACTTTATACAGCTCTAAGAGACAATAGAGCAGTAAGATTGGAGTACTGTCAATTTTGTTCCTATCTGTTTCTTTGCAGAGTTGTAGAGCATGGTGGGGGTTTTTAATCTACAAATTCTCATTGAAATTGTATTCCACCTGCTGGAGAAAGAGTTGGTTGTGGGGACTGAGGCATGTGGAGAAAACAGAATTCAAATTTGCAAAGGTGCCAACACCCTGAAAGTTGGGAATTGAGGTGCAAAAGCTTACATTTTGGATACCACAGGCAAACAGTTGGTATAATGTTGCCAACTCTTGCAGTTGCATATTGCCACATTTTCTTCTCTGCAGTCTCAACTGGGAGTTAAGTAAGAGCAGAAGAATATCTGCTTTCATTTAGTGGTTTGAAAAAAAAAAATGAAAAAAAAAACTAGTGCTTGTCCAGAAGGCTCCAAAGCAGACAGGAGAAAAGTATTTAAATTGTAGGGTATGAGTTTCTTATTTTGTTTTAAATCTCATGCTGGTTTTATGCTTTCTGTGTTCAGGAGCATTCCCAGTCCATGTCTAGTGCCAGTGGTATTTTTTGTTGATGCCACTTGATGAATACATGTGGGTCTTTCCCCAAGTCTTGTTAATTTTCAGGTTTTTGGAAAGAGTGTGTACATATTTTTATTCATACATATATTTTGAATTATATCCAGCATGCATAGCCTTTATCTTACTTGCTAAATGTCTGCTATGTGCTAGGGGTTTGTACCTGGGAAGAAAGAAGTTGCATTGAGTGGAGCCTACTGGTTGTCATCCTCTTCCTTGGTATCCCTAGATACTGGCTCCACCACCTGCTTCAGCATAGTTTCCTGGCATTGCTGACTTCTGAAAAAATGTTGTTTTGTTGCCAAGTCTCCTGCAAACTCATTCAATGCGAGTGGTGTGGTACCTCTGTGGATATGTCAGGTCTTGTGGTCTGGGAAGGAGAATCCCTTGGTTACCGAGTTTGTAAGTGAAAATAGTAGTTAATGAAATTGCTACTTAAACCCTGGAAGTTAAAAAAGAAGGCCTTCTGTTAGTTAAAAAGCAATGAAACCTGAGTGGCAAAAGAAGTTCTCGTACATATTCAGCTATTCTGAATGTGTGACAAGACTTCTGTCTCTGAGGGAGGGAGGCATGAAGGCAGAAAGGAGGGGGACAAACACCTCTATCTTTGCAAGTCTGTGATGCTGCCAGGAGAACTAGATCCATCCTCTGAGGTTTGTGGCAAGCCAGTAAGCCTGTGAATTCTCTTTTTTTTTTTTTTTTTTCAGAATGAAAAACCTTCATATTTTCCACAGTCTTGCACCTTTAGTGTACTGACATTTCTGTAGTGTTTTACTGATCACATATATTCTCAATTTCTGCATGGTGTTTTTGAGAAGATAGATATCCGTGTGGATTAACATAACTTTCTTTCTTTTGGTTTAAGTGGTCAAAGATTGAGCACTAACCTTGATTTTTCAATTGATTTTCTAGTTGAATAAAACATCTTTGTTTCAGGATGTAGAAGACAGCATGCACTTCTACAGAGCAGGTGAAAGTCCTGTTGGCTCATTGCAGGATTAAAGAAACTAAGCTCCATGTATGCTTAGGAGAGCTGGGTGATCTCTGAGAACAGTAGAAGCTATCACTCCTTGTAGGATACTGACCAAAAAATCTGAATTTGTGACAAGTTGGATGCTGAGTAAGTTTTTCATTAGTGTTTTATGAAGCTCTCCATTCTCTTCCCGGAAAAAATTGGTCTCTGCCATAGGATCTGCCAGTTTATCTTTACTGCCAGCTTAAAGGGGCCAAGGCAGATGAATTTGTTTGCATCCTGGGGCAGGTTGCATCCCTGTACCTGAGGTGCATGGGAAAGCACATCCATTTGACTTCTATAAAAGCTTCATCTGGAAGGGAGGGTCTGACATGTTGGGGGTATGTGTTAGCACCGTCTGTTGTGCACCTTCCCATCTAGGGATGTCTCAGATGCTTTGCCCAGCCTCTCTCCCACTACCTGTTAATAAGAAAGAAGGTCTTGGGGGCTTTCAGATTAACCTTTCCCTGTCTGGGTATTGTGTGTTGCCCAAAAGCACTCTGCACTGCAGACCTGCTCATTTACCTTGTGAAACACAAGGTTCATGGACCTGAATGTTCTGCCAGAGGGACACAGCTCTGCTCAGAGCCGGTTGTTGAGTGCAGAAGAGGGAGGCCATGGAGGAGTGGGCTGTCCTCAAGGAGATGCTAGAGCACTGAGGCAAGCAGGCTGCTCTGTTAGTCTGATCTGTACTCAGCACAGCATTAAAACTTGGTGTGTTTGGTGTTGTCAGCTGTCAGCCCCCCACACAGAGGTTCTCTTGAGTCCCAGAATTAAATCTCTGCCGTTTAGTTGGCTACCCATTTACTGAAGAACAGTTTTTAATATTGAGGGAGGTAGCTCTTCTTTGATATTGCTGAAAACTTCTGAGAGTGTGCTTATAGATAGAATAAATGTATTTTTCCTTGCCTTTTTAGGCTTAATAAGGGTAATCAGGAGCAGATGTGACAGGTATTCAGCAGAGTGTATTTGAATTAATTTAATTACCTTTCTGGATTCAGACACAGTGGCATAATTGAACTGTGGCTCTCTGTACTGTTACACTTGGGCGTGTTTCCAAAGATGGTAGGCGTTTTAGTAATCAGTAGCTGAAACCACAAAATGAGGATTCACTTCACAATTTTTTAAATGGGAGCATAAAACATTTCTCCTTTCAGTTATGGCATGCTTCACAGACTCACAATTTTTTCTCTGCAGAAGGATAGGATGGACAGTAGAGTTCAACCTTCTGACCCTTCAAGAACAGAGGCATGAGCAACTGTACTTTGTCTAATGCATCAGTCTGTCACAAGCAAGCACAAGAATGGTTTTGAATATCAAAATTAATTGTTCTCAGTGTTTTCTGTAAGCGAGTAAAACAGTACCAAGGGGGAAAAATCCAAGTTCAAAATTCATAAATCTCTAGAAAATTAGAGTCTTATGGTTGAACACCATTCCATTTCATAAGTTTCATGAGTTTAAACCAGAGCTGCTATTTTAGTTGAGTATTTAAAGCTTGCACACTCCTCTCTTCCTCTTAAACACAGTGAGTTTTCTCTAATACAATGAATTTTATGTAATATTATCCTTCATATCTGCTTGAACTCAGGAAGCATGAGGTCTTCTATTTCAGTAATGAAGAAAAATGTTTCAGGAGATGTACAAGGTGTAGTATAGCAAGGGGAAAGGGGAAGATTGGTAAGAGTTTTGTAATCTCTCTTGCTTTCTGAAGGGTTGGCATTGTGGTCAGGTTTGCTGTAGGGGCCTGTCTCCTAAAAGCTGTGTGCCATGATGTTCCTGTGTCGTTCCTGTGGCTGAATGGATATATATGTGGGCTTGCTTTCAGCTGGGTTTTGGTGGATTTTTTTGTTGCTGTGTTAAAGTTTCAGTAATTGACTGCTGTAAAAGGCAGTTGGTTTGTAGACTGTATTCTATTTGGAATTGAATGCAGGGAGAGTTTAGTTTTCCAATAAGCAAGTCTTCCATTTTATTTCAATTAAAGTTGAATCACTTTCTTTGAGTTAAATGCTTTAATTCCGGTGCTAACGGCTTCTGAAACTTTTTCATGAAGAGTTTATTAAGTCAGCATTTCAGAGAAGCATCATGATTTCACTAATTCAGCATTTTCCAGTGGAAGAATACTCCATCAGAAATTTAAACCAGATCTGGTAGCTAGGAACACAGACACTGACAAATTTCTTAGCTTTTTTTCTCTAGTAGCTTCACAGGCATTTAAATAAAATTCCTCTTCCATCTATGAAGTTTGTATTTTCTTTTGGATTACAAACTGGCTTAATGAAGATTTCATTACTTAGGTGTTGATGCCAGAGCATTCAGGGTACAAATTCAGGTATAAGGTTTTTTAATTCCCACCACAGTCAAGCTGAAGAAAACAATTCTCCATTTACTGATATTGGCAAATGGATTTTAATATAGCTTCAAAATGGGTTTTCACTGTGAGTTTGTTTGACCATGTGTGCATGTTTTTGAACCAGCTCAGCTTTAATAATCTTTATGTGTTTGGGGCTAAAGTGAATTAAAGCAAGAAAAAGTGAGTAAGGACTAAAGGTCTGGATGCTAGAATGTCTTGGTCTTACCTAGATATTTTCTAGGTAACTTTACTGATTATTTTTTGGGAATTTCTTTTTAAAGAATGAGTGAGAGATTTATCTACTGTAATGTGATTCACTTCTGTTAAAAAAGAAAAAGACAGGCAGAAGTGGTGCTGTTGCAGATTAAAGAGTAGAGATTTAGTAAGTCACTTCATTTCTAAATCCCAAATATCAAGAGGAAATATGCTTTTGTGCATTTTTGAAAAGCAAGCCCTTAGTGCATTGAGGTGGAGCAACTACCTAAAAGCTCTTTAAGCCTTAGTGTAATGATCCATACGATGGGAAACATTAAGTTTACTTTAGCATTTATCCCTCTAGTATTTCCAAACACAGGACCCAGTTCTGCCAACACTTTATGAATGTTTAAAGTTTAACAGATGAAGAGTCCCATATGTCTGTCACAGGAAAATAACAGAACATTGATTTGAAGGAGTCCTGGGCTAGGAAAGAATTCTTTCCAAGTTAAGTTGAAAGCACCTGTGTATGGAGATCACGGTGGATTTAGGACTGTTAATGTTTTCCTGGGGGTGGAAAAAAAAGTTAAATACAAGAACCTCCCCCACCATCACTGTGTTCTCTGCTCCAGCATCTTAACATGCTTATTTGATTTTAATAGTTTTTGAGATACAGTACCAGCATAGAGAACTCAGTAACTGGGGAGAAAGGAAGAGATAGAAAGGGGAACTTCTTAATGTAATATTTTCTGAGATAAAGTAGGTTGTGAATATTGGTGCCATGTGGCAGAAGGAGTGCTTTCACTGAGTGAAGGGAATTTTATGTGGTAGATATAATCACTGCATCACTAATTCATGAATGGCAGTGCTAAAGTGCAGCCTGGAGTATTTCAGGCAGGTGAAAGAGTTTTCTTAGATTCAGAAAGCAGAAGTACAGAAAATGCAAGTAATATTCTTTGATAGTCTTGCCTTTGATGTTACATGTTTCCATAAAAAGTCATAAGAAAATGTCATATTCATTCTTGCAGGTTTTTACACTGGAACTGTTTCCCAGGGGTTAATGAATGTGGTTGTTGGTGCAGTGATAGGCTTGAGACCCTCTAAATACTCCAGTGCCCCTTTCTCTCCATTCCCATTTGCAGGATCTGCAGCATTTGGCAAAATATCAGAAACCTATAGAAGCCTTTAAAAATGTCAATATCTTTGGGGTTACTACCACAAGTATATAGTCAGGAAGTAGCTTATATTACATTATTTCCCTGAAGTACTTTTTGTAGCACATTCTGAAGCACAGACTACTATTTGCTGCCCTCTTGTATCATCACATTTAATTCTTTCCTTCTGTCTCCCAGAGCTCAGCCTCTGGCCTTCACTCTGCTGCTTATTCCTGCCCATTTTCACCTTGCCTTTTGCCTCAGTCCTGCTACCTCACATCTACCAGCTCTGTGCCATCCATCATTTTACCTTCCATACTTAAACAAGCTTTGCAACCAAGCAGCTAAATTATTCTTTCTTTGCACCTTTCCTCTTTCTAGTAATTCCTGTTTCTACCTACTGATCAGTTCCTAATGCATCCCTCTCCGTGTTTATAGCTGTATATCTTCTTTCTGTTGCTCATCTGATGTTTAAATTGTAACAAGCTAAACACTTTGCCTTTTTGGTTTGTGTAAGTACACAGTGTGCTCAAAATGTTCAATATAGTTTAGTGCATTAAAGTGTGTGTGCTCAAGGTGCCTAGAGGTACTGATGCTAAGAATCTTACTCAGGGGATAAATGAATGAGACCCCTCTATTTAGTCTGCTGTTAGGTTTGTTTGTGCATTTATATCATGCCTATTATCCTGGAATCAAATTTTAAGGGGTGTTTGTTTGTCCTTGGATAGATCAAAATAATGATTGGAAATAGTTACATTTTATCTGAAGCTTTGACAGCTGTTTCCTGGTCCTAATTGAAGGTGCAGTTTGCATTCTTTGTATTGTGCACTGTTGTCCATAGTAAGGGAAGGTAAATCGTATTTAGACTCTCTGGAGATTGCTGGAATATTCTTCCCATTCACATATGAAAGTGTGTCACTCACTGAGTTGTTGGTTTGTTGGGTTTTTTTCCTCTTCTGGTCTAATTTGGAGGACATGAATAAAGGAAAAGTTAACCCTTGTTTCTGTGTATTCTTGCAGACCTCTCCATCTAGAGATGCCTCCTTTCCACATAAAACTCAGTTGCCATGTGTGGTGCCAGCCTCCACTTCCAGCAGCAGTGAGTACAGCACAGAATCTAGAATCCTAGATTATGTGCAAGAGCTGGACTCTTCCTTCCATCCAGTCTTATCATTCCCTTCAGGTAAGTAATGCCATGACTCTTAACAGAGTGGTTGTGCTTGTGACAGCTGTGGACTAACTTGTCTTTTCAATGATTTTTAGGATTTAATTCTCTTACCAGGAAACTTCACAATGTCAAAATACATGAGTTTAGACTAAGTGAAACTCTTGACTTGATCCTGACTTTTGAACACACCTTCTAGGTTTCTGATACCAGCAATCTGCTTACAGCCTTGAAAGGCTGGTCATGAAAAAAGGTGTGCTTGGGTGTTTCATGGTGTGTCTTATTGAGTCAGTGTTAGTCCTTTAGAGATGGTGCTTTTGCCAACACACCACCATACCATGGTTGTATTGTTTTCATAAGCAACTTTCTTTCTGTTCAGGCCCTTTGGATTAGGTCTAAAAAGTTTTTTTGGGTTTTCGAATTATTTTTCTGATAGTCAGCCTTTTTGACTATCTTTGAAGTTTTATGGTTTCTTGTCATCTGATCTTCTAGTCTTTTTGGACAGTAATGTAGATGGTGGTGTCTGTGACTCAGCCCTGAAATTATTGCAGGTGCAACTTGACAGGACTTGGGACTTCAGAGAAACAGCCTAAATGCTGTTATCAGCAGAAGGGATTGAATCTTTGTGGGATTTTTTTTGTTTTAGGAAAAACCTATTTCCAGGTAGTTACTGACCAGTACAGGAATTATGCTGTTCTGGGAGGGGCTTCTTTGCCACAAAATAATTCTGAAGGTGAGGCTGGGACTTGCATGGAACTGTTTGAATCTTTAATTAAACCCACTGTCTTCCCAGAAGGACAGTGTAGACACTGCAGCCTTGTCTTAGGAAGTCGGGAATTACATAATGCTTGGTTTTGGAGAACTTGTCACTGGCCTGTAGAGAAGACCCAAGTGTGGACATGGAATCCAGAGAAAGCCTCAGCTCTGGCACTTTGCATCCCATGGATGGGTTGAAGAGGAGATTATTGTAGGAGCAGATAGGAGAAATGGAATGCTCACTCCAAGAGTGCAACAGCAAACATCCCAGTCTGCAGAACTCTTTTGTGGACAGAAAACACCACCTAAATCTTTCTTCTTTTACACACACTGTCACTTCCCCTGTGGCCCTGACAGCACAGCTGGACCCCAGGGGTGTAGACATCCGGTCAAGGAAAGTCTGTGTCCCTTGTGTTCATTCTTATTTCCCTCTTAAGGGAGACTGGGGTGTGTAGCAAGAACATTGACCTTTTGTTTTCTCAAAAAAGGCTTTGTCATCATGAAAAACCTAAAAAGCTTTGGACTGTGCTGTGGCTACTGTTGGACACTTTGCCAGGATGGAGGAGGAAAAAATGTTTTTAGCTTCATTCCAGTATCAAAAACATATTTCTTAAGGAATATTTGTTCTTTCCTTTCCAGGAGCCTTGCTAATAATAGTTGAGACAGGGAAAAAGTACCAGGCTACTATCTCCTGTTCAAATGCAGTCCTCACATTTGAGGGAGGGTAGATTCATAGTTCACTTTGTGTACTTTGCTGTCTCTGCCTCCTCATGAAGACTAGTCTATTTGACATTTTCTTTCATGTGAAAGAATTATTGTGAATAAATGCATGGTAGACATTTTCCAAGTTGTAGCCTACTTCCATTTCATGTTTTCTTTGCAGCTTTTTTGGTTATCCCCTTCCAGAGCAATATCTTCTCTTAAAATACTGCTTGTGCCGTGCCCACATGTTTATATATAAAAATTGTCAGCAGAGTAAAAGAAAAGGGTTTTGCATTCATTTTCTCTGTATGTTAAAGATGCATTGTTGGCATTTGTTTCATTTTGGAACTCTGGGAGTTTGATTTTTCGTGTGTGTGTGTGTGTGTGTGTGTGTGTGTGTGTGTGTGTGTGTGTGTGTGTGTGTGTGTGTGTGTGTGTGTGTGTGTGTGTGTGTGTGTGTGTGTGTGTGTGTGTGTGTGTGTGTGTGTGTGCAGGGGGGGATTCAAGTTCAAGATTCAGATGTAGTTCTCTCATCTTGGTTTTTCATGCTGATTGCTTTAAAGGTGAACCATAATTTGAAGACAATCTAGTAACTAGTGCAGTGGGACTGGCTCACTAGTGTACTCTCTTCTGGAAGCGTAACTGTCCCCAGGTCTAAGTCTTTGTTTCACAGTTTCCAAATTACCAAGGATCTTGACTAAAGAGATGTCAGTGGTTGCAGTAGCACTTTACCAAAGCAGCACCTCTTTCAACTTCCACCTTGATTACTGGAAAATTATAGTTTGTATCTAAGAAGTTTGGATTTCTGCTATTTCTGCTGTGGCAGATTGATGGAAACAAGCACTCCTGCCCTTTCTGTTTAGATACAGGACATAATAAAAAATCTGAGTCACCCAGGTGGTTTCCCAGATTAAAAAAAAAAAGCTAAAACAAAAGACCAACAAAATAGGAGAAATGTTTTGGTTCTCTTTTTACTTTAATGTTGTGACTAATACACCTTTCAGACCTTCTTTATGTAACTTGGAAGTAGAGTAGGAAATACAGCAAAAACCTTGGGATGTTGTGACAAAACAATCAAGTTAGATCCATATCAAATGGTAAAAATGTTCTTTTTATTTAACAAAATGTGTTGAAAGTTTTTGTCCTGGCACATCCTGAAGACACATGAGGCTAAGACTGTGCATAAATATATGTAGTTTAAAGCCTATCCTTGGGCCTGCCCACAGTCCTCATTCTGAATGTACTGGCTGTCAAGCCTACTTCTTACATTGACACTTTTTTTCAATTAAATTTCACTTCATTCTTGTATTTTTCTCCAGAAAGGCTTTTCAGAAAGAAGTATGTTTTTTTAAGCCTTCCTGCCTTACAAAAGGGGGTAGATTCCTTACCACTTGAAATGTTTTGCAGGCTAATTCTGCATTAGAACTCCTATCAGAAAATTAATTAGATTGCCCTGCTGTAGACCTTTCCAGGGAGACAGAGAGGGAATGTACCTTGAGAACACCTACAGGCTCCCAGTAACAAATTCCAAAAGCATTAATGACCTGTACCCAAAAGGCTGAACCAAAGCCTCTTCACATTCCAGGAGAAGTGCACTGTGTGCTCTCTGCAGTGCTGGGTTTTGTGCAGGAGCTGGTCAAGAGGGAAGACCCCAGTCTTATTCTCACTCAAGACCCTCCAGAGTCTCTTTCAGTCCTTAGCAGTGGTGCTCACAGGTTATGTTGAGTGTGATGGGTGAATCAATGCCTAGGCCTCTAGTGATGATGCATAATTCATTGGCTCAGAGATTGCCATCTTTCTAATTCAGACACTATTCCTTTGGATTTCTGGTTTTTTTATTAGATATTCCTCTTCACATATACTTTGAAACATTATTAAGGAGGGATGACATCAAAGGAGAACCTGCTGATACCTCATCTTTGGGAGGGGAGTTTAAAGTATCGGCTGACAATGGTATGTAAAGCAAAATGTTTTAGCATTTTCAAGGCTGTTTTTCATTTGTCAGTATTTTCTGCCATTAAGAGGTTCTGTTTATAAACTTGTCACAAAGCAGGTTATCAGAGAAGGTAACTGAATATGGCTTTAGGTGGAAGAGGAATCTCTTCTCAGACCACAGTGTCAGGTTGTCCTTAATTGCACTATGATCCCACCAGAGCTGTAGGAGGATACTACAAGTGGGGGGAGTTTGGACCAGGTGCCTGACTGCAGTCCTGTTATTATTTGGATTCCTACCAGAAGTTTGAGGCTATTATAAATAGCTCAGCAGTTGAGATTTCCTGTAAATTGTACTGATGAAAAGTAATTTCTCAACTTGATACATGCTTTTTCTGTTACAGACTATAATCCACATGTTTCTGTCAAACAATGGAGCAGTGGCTGTTTGTCTAATTCCAAATCTCAGTTGGTGTTAGGAACTCCTGACCAGCTGTCAGAAGGAAGAAAGAAAAGGCATCTAAGTGAGACAGCAGTAGGTAAGAGACAAATAGTATTGCAAGAGGCTACTACATCTTCTAAAACATGTACTGTATGAATATCACTGGGCTCTGAGAATTAAAAGTTGTCTCCAAAAAGGATACTGTTATGAAACTTAAAAAGAAACAGACTTAGAACACCATGAAAATAATTTGCTATTTTAAAGCATAGTAATCATCTTTCTTCTTAAGTGTACATACAGAATGAGACAAGCTGCTGTATTTTATTTTTGGAGTTCTCTTAAAGGATACTGCCCAGCAGTTCAACTGTGTTCTTCTAATACTGGGTGTCATTCTTAAAACAAAAGGGTTTTTTTTCATAGTAGTCAATGAAACAAACATTGCAAAGTTACCTGTTGAGTCATGTGCCCAATGAAACATTTACTATTCCTGGCATCTTTGTCCACGGTATATCCACACTGTATTTCATTTGTTGTGTACTGTCATTTGTGGTTCTAGATCCTTTCCAGACTTTTAAGAGGACTTGTGGATAACCAGTTCTTACTGTGTTTTTACCCTTGTTACTGTTCTATTTTAAGCCACTGAATCTCTACTTTAGCACTTGGTAAATTAATAGGAAGTGCCCTAAAAGTTCTGCAGAATAATGTGATAATGTAGGGACACAAAATTTAGCATACCACTGTAAAGATAAATGGCATCTTACCTCTCCAGGCTGTTAGAATGTAAAACCTAACAGATTCTGTTACAGATTCATTTCTGTAACTTTTGGAAAACCTTGGGCAAAATACTTCACAAGACATTTGAAGAAAATAAGTCACTGAGAAAGAGCATGTTAGTTTAAAATTTCCCTTAGGAAAAAATGAAAAGGATCAGTTAACATTGTGGAAAAATTAACTGCTGGTGCATATCCAGGCAAAACTGATAGTGTAATCTCACTAAAGGTGGAGACAGGAATCACTGCAGAGATTAATTAATAAAAAATCATGATCTAGGGTTAAAACAAACCCCAAAACCTGCAATCCACAACCCCAAAGCAAGACCCAGTTAATTACAAAGTCTTAGGAGAGAATAAAAGCTGTTTGGGGGCACACTGAAAACTGTTTTGGATTTGGGTGAGGGTTGTCCTTTGAATCCCTCCCCTTGTGCAGTAGAGCCCTGGCTTTGCTGTGCAGCCTTCTCTTGCACTCTGTGGCTGTCTCCAGCAGGGTGCTGTGCCCTATCCCCTTTCACCAGCCGTGATCCTGTTTCCCATGCCGCCCTGGCCACTTGCTGGTCCCCGAGAGGTGGATGCTGACACAGTGTTTCTCAGTTTCCCTAAGTGTAGTCATGAACACTGAGAT
Organism: Chloropsis cyanopogon; assembly: GCA_013400585.1. Lineage (NCBI taxonomy): Eukaryota > Metazoa > Chordata > Aves > Passeriformes > Irenidae > Chloropsis > Chloropsis cyanopogon. The sequence goes on along the minus strand of WEZZ01023016.1, from coordinate 189,616 downwards.
CAACAACTGGAATTATTTGGGAGCACTAGTAAAAGAGAAAACATCTTGCTATAAACCTTTTGAAGTTACCATTAGTCTTCTGACAATAGTATTTAGATTTTTATAAATGGAACCAAAAAAGCAATCGTTTATCATGAGGATCATCCCAGTGCCAGAAAACTCTTCTGTGGTGCATTCATGAGTAGGAGAACAAGTTATAGCTTATTAGTGCTATGGGTGTAGTACTACATATTTATTCCTAATTTGGGCTCTGTCTAGGAGAAATTATTCATGAGGAAGGTCAGCCTAATGAACAAGGCCAAAAATAAAAGCTATGTGCCAGGGAGTGTCAAACCACGACAGAGTTGCAGAGCTGCCCGGGAGATGGTGGTTCATGACCTTGACCCAGCCTGTGTAATATAGTCTTTAGGATCAGTCTTACCTCTTTTTCCACGTTGGAATGTACTCATTCTTTTTGTTCATTGGTATATTAAGTCTGAGTGCTCTTTTCTTACTGGAAATTAGGTAGAAGAAAAGCAGAACAGGTGGTTAAAGTATGAATCCCACTAAATTCCCACTGCTTATACTGGGACTGAATGGGAGTAAACAGGAATTACAATTTGTCTGGAGCAGTGAATCAGAAGAAACTACTATTGGTTTGGAGATCTGAACTGATTTTGTTACTCTTGCTGCCAGTCTTATCATTTATTAAGGAAGAAACAGTCGGGGAGAACTTTTGAGATGCACCCCAACTAGAGAAGTGCTGCTGGGGAGCAGGGGAATCTAAGTCAGATTGCATTTGCTGTGTGTGTAGTCTATGACAGCTCCTGAAAAAAAAGAGTCAGGATTTGCCCATCTGAAGCTGGTTCCGTGGGAAGAAATCCTTCGTAGAATAAGAGGGATGAACTTTGCAGAACAATGACAGGATGAATAGCAAGTGTTTATTTAGATGGCTTTTTTTAGTATCCAGTAAATTGTAAGTGGCTCACTGTGGGCTTCTAGAAATGACTTTACTATTACTGTGTGGAAAAATTTCTGCAGGCTAATAGCCAACAGCCAGTATGTCTTATTTATTGCTATTTTTTTATGACAGGCGAAAGTAGCGCTCGGTTTGAGACATTCTCCTTCCAACATGCGGAGCCCGAGTCCCACAGCAGTTTTACTCCCACCAGCAGTGTCAATGCCATGTCTCGGCCCACTCACAGCACTTCATCACAGGTAAACCAAAAATGTCTCACTGTCTCAACTGGAATATCAACAGAGAGTTGTGCAAGTTAATACTCCAAAGCCACATGCTTTTTACATCTGATTTAGTGTCATATGACAGTGCAGAGCATTTTTACAGTGAATTAAGTGGATTGCATTCAATAATTTATTCCAGATTGAGTATGTGGTGTTTCTAAAACAGATAGTTGTTTGTAAAAGAATTTTGCAGATCATATAACTGGAGTGTAAGTTTGATTTATTGGCATTGTGCCTTTTTCTTTTTTTCCAAATTTCATTAAATACACTGTGATTTGTGTTCCCAGTTTTACACTAGGGCACTTAGCACCCTTTTTTTCTTGGTGCAGCTATATAAAATGGCCTCATAGTGCAAATAAGAGTTACAAAATGTATTAACTCTCAGTTTCCCTATTTAAAACCCTTTGTGCAGAAATACAGGCAAAGTCCCTGGTATATAATTTGCTGAGGAGCAGCAGAACTCTGGCTCAGTGTACAGAATCACACTATTTTAATGGAAAATTCACAATGATATTCAAATTCAGGTCCCATGGTTTTGCTAAGCCTAGTGGTGCTCTGTGAGTTGTCATGTTTTAATGCAGAGTTGAGTTTAAATGTGTGTTCCCATATAGTTTAGACAGCACACACTCCTTTATTCCCTTGACTCAATCATCATCAAAGAATATGTAAATGAGCACTTTAGAATGGTCTGTTTCCATTGAAGTTCAGGCTTTCTCCTTGTGAAGTTCTGATGTCTCTCTGCTAACATGTATTTCCTATGATTTGAGCTGACATCCTCATGTTGATTTTACTATTCAGCATAACTCCAGGAGGAGGTTGAGAAGTGAGAGCTCCTATGATATAGACAACATTGTTATTCCCATGTCCCTGGTGGCACCATCAAAGTTGGAGAAACTACAGTACAAAGAAATCCTTACTCCAAGGTTTGTTCACAACCTCTTTAATGGCAAAGACATGAAAATGAACAAGAGAACATTAACTAAGAATATAATTTACATGGAGTTAGAAAATGGTATAGTATTAAAGCTGATCTTTTCATGCACTTGGGTTTTTATCTGTGCATTTCAGTTCATGTGACCGAAGTGGTGGGAAGACTGGACAGCTGATAGCACAGGAGAAATAGTCTGATATATACAGGGATGTGGCAGATGCACAGACTGGCTAAAAATAGTAGTGGATTTATACCATCTTAGCTGTAGTTATGGCCTTTAATATACCATAAGACTGACAAGCTCTGAATGTTTTTTGGAGATTGCTGCCCTTTTTTGTGTGTTCATAAGAAAGTAGTAAACTATTTTCTGTGAATTAACAGAAATGGATTTAGCTTTTTTTTTTTTTAATGTAGCCATTCTGATACCGTAGAATGAGCTTATCTCTTTTCACACAGTATAGCCTACAATCAGTGGTTCTAGAGACCTTTTTCTCCTTTGTTTTAGAAAGAGAATATCTTTAGATTTCAAAAACAGGGTAATTGGTCTCCTCTGCTTACTTCAGTGTCTTAGTAGTACATTGCCTGAAGTGCTAAATGTACTTGTTCTGTACTTTTTTATCCATGATATGTATTTGCTTTTTTATTGTCTTTTAAGTTGAAAAATATTATTAAAACTGAATTGGATATTTTATTCGGAAAAGGAAAGGTTAGATACCTTGTTGGGAAAGGAAAATACAAATTTCAGCCATTTGTTATCAGTACCTTAAACTTAATTTGATTTTCCTTGTCTTATTTCTAGCTGGAGAGTTGTTGAACTTCAACCTTTAGAAAAATCTCAAACAGATGAAGAAGAGGTAGGTTGAATTTTAATTAAACCACAAGGTTTATTTAAAGTAGATACAATATATCATTGGGTAATTGGTACATACTTTCTGAAAACACTGATTTCATACAAATCCCAGTAAGTTTCAAGTTTCAAAAATAAAATATTAAGTATCAGATTGTGAAAATGTGTCTTATTCCTACAGTGGAAGATAGAAATGATAGTATACCATTAATGTTCTTTGTTGATCTGGATTGTTTCTCTGGCTCTTCTGCCCCTTGCTGCTGCACAGTCAGTGCTCCTAAAGGGTCCCTTTCAGGGTCAGGCTCTGCCCCCCTGCTCCTGAGCACTGTAATGCTGCCTCTCCCAGTGTGGCTGTCCTCTGGTGCCACCAGTGCTGTCCCTCCCTCTCATCCTCTCCTTCCATGGCCGCTTCCCATGGCACGTTGCTCCTCATATGGTAATCAGGCATCTTGCCTGTGGGTCCAGCAAGTTTCCTCAGTTTTCCTTTCAGTATTTGTTTTCCTGCACTCTCCTGTTGGGAACAAACTTTTCTGCATTGTCAGGAACAACATAACCTTCAGCGTTTCCTGCCTGCCTGTTGAGCTAAGTTTGCAAGTCATGGGCTAGTTTTTGCTTCCTCCAGACATAAGAATCTACCTTTTTCTTCAGGGAAAGTCCATGGACTATGCAGCTGGGGGTCCCTCTCTCCCCCAGTCAGGGATTTGAGGCATTTCCTAATCTCGGGGTGAATGCACCAGCAAGTCTGGTCTTTAGGCTGATTTTCTGTCCTTCCAATCTTTTTGTGGCTTCTTTTCCAGAAACCTGTCAGTTTTGCTCTCCTTTGGACATCTTTAATCTCCCTCCAGTCTCTGCCACTATCACCAATTGTAACTGTAGGACTTGTATTCCTGCCTTTATCCACAATATCTGTTCTTGAGCTGCTATTTGAGAGAATCTCTACAGCAGAGGTTTAGTTGCTATAGCAGTAGAAAAAGATGGCATTTAGGTAGCAGAGCAGAAGGTTATGTTAAACTCCGTAAACAAATCATTTTGTCATTCCTTTGGGGTAGAAAATACGCTCTCCACAAAGGCACAAAGTTCCTCAGATGTTTATAGGTCTGTAACTACCTGCTCCATAACCTTTCCTTTAGGAGAACATCATGGTCTTAACTCCTTACCTGGTATAGTTGCACTTAACCTGGCGGTATTCTCTTGGGTTGGAAGGAAAAGCTTACTTTGTTCCTGCCTTTTCCAATGCAATTGAGAAATTCCTGTGAAATCTGTGGTCAAATTTATGTCACTTCCACCCACTGACTTCTGAATTAGTACCCTCCCAGCTAGCAGGAAACATGCCTGTCCTTCCTTTGTACCGAGAAGGTCAAATTCCACACACAGGAGAGCTCTCCTGCAAGGATATTTAATTAAACCATTTGGAGAATAACTAATAAAGGCAGCAAGGGCACGCTGTCCCTTGAGCATCCACTGTTCGTTGCTGTCTTCATCCTGGTGTCTGGGGGGGAGTGAAGAATTTCAGCAGTGATTTGCATTCAGGGTTTAAAGGAACTTGCATGGAAGCAGGGGATTTCTTATTTAGATTCCAGATCCCATAGAGATGACTTGTCTCGTGCTTTTAGTGCATTTTGCTGAAGCTCTCTCTCTGAAGCTCATGGGCTAGTATCTGAATTAGCAGCCCACCCAGTACATTTGTGTTTGGCAGGACTCTCAATCCTGTATGATTCATCCTCTGGCCAGGAAATAACTTGAGTTAACAATACAGCAGCTTTGCCTCCTGCTGTGGCCCACTGCTTGTGTATCATCTGCCAGCTACTGGGTGGAATGAGGGGAGAGATGTCAGGCAGAGAAAAATACTAATGATCTTGTTTGTGTAAATCATCCTTTGCCAATTGCCCCCTTTCTTTTGGGATCGTGTTAATTAGTTTGGATGTTTTCAGAGTACTGAGAAAAGGTGAGTGATCATAATTCTTCAACTTCCTCTAGCTTTGAGCTGAGTTACATTTGTTACTGAGAAAGCTTGTAAAAAGACATGAGGAAATAGCACCAGTACCTGCACTCATGCTCTGACACTTTGAAATTGCTCCATATGCTGAAGTCCAAGGCAAGCTTCAGTAGGTCATTCATGTAACACAAGGGAAGGCAAAATAAACTTTCTGCTTTTATATGAAATGCTCTTTTTCTCTATTTCACTGCATAGTAGCCTGTGGTGATGTTGGAAATTGTAGAACTTCAAAAAAATTTTTTGTGGTACTACAAAATTTCTTTACTTCTCTATCTTCTGCATAGCTAAATTTAAAACTTCGGAATTGTCCTTGTGTCAAGCAGTAGTCAGGGATTTCTGCCACTGGATAACTTTTTTCTTCTTCGTCTTTGTTGTCTTAATCTTTGTCTTCTCTGTCTTTTTCATTTAGAGGTACCAATGCAACAACCCATACCCATGCAATAGACCTGCATCCAACATTTGCTGTTACAAATGAATATGGGGTCCCCAATTTGTCATGCTCCACATGAGGCACACTTCCAAGGATGGGAACTCAGCACTTTCTGGGAATCAGGCCTATTCATTGTGCCTTTGAGAACAAAAAGCTTACCTTTTATGGGTGCTTTTCTCTTTCTGGAAATTTTGCCTTATGAGAACAAAATTGGCAATGCAAAAGTTAATCTACTATCTATGTCTGCTCTATTACTTGTCTAAAAATACTTTCTGGAAATAGAACATTTGAGTTTCCTGGTTTGCATGTATGAATTTGCAGTCTTATTGCTTTAAGGCATGGGAGGGTGTGGCACAGGTTTTCCTGTTTTGTTTTGGTTTTAATTTGTTTTGTCCAGGTTAAAGCTTCTGGAAAGGCTCAGTTGTAATGTTCAGGTTTATTTTGTAGTTGTTTTAGTAATGACAAATTTTTTGGAGTAATTCCTTGTGCAATTAGTTTTGCATAAGTGTTTTCATGGCCTATGACTCAGAGTTTCCTGTGGAGCCAAAGAGTGAAACACAGATTTTGTTGTTTTGAGAACCTTTCAGAAATATTCCTGATGCTATTCAACATTAATGCACAGTGTGTTGTAGTGTCATGGGGGGGATCCAAAGCTTAATTTTCTTTGAGTGAAATCATCAGACATGCCTCACAAACAGGCCTTCCCCACAGCCTTTTCTCTCAACATCACTGCCAGATCAATCCACTGAGGAATGACACTTCTTTTGTCCTTTTTCAAACTAACCTTAGTGAGGAAAAATCACCAAATTTCTCCTGTTATAGAACTTTAAATTAATCTAAAGTTGTTAGAGGAAATGCTGGGGAGCAGCAGAGGCTGTAGTGAACCAAGTGCAGAGCTTTTATTTTGATGTCATGAAATTTTTATCCATAGAACAGATAAGAATTTTTAAATAAGAAAATGTACTGTTTAAAAGAACAGGGCAGAACTCCTTTTAAATAAACAAGTGGTTAAATATGCTGTCACCAGCTATGGAAAACAAACAAGGCTTATTTCTGTATTTTTCAAAACTCTTCAGTTGGAGAGGAACGTGGACTTTGATTTTTGAATGGAAACTTGTTAAAAATGAAATCTCTTCCCAGCATGAAAAGCCTTGGCAATTTGCTAAGGAAAGTATTTTCAAATTCCTAAGTTTTTCTTTCTAAATTATCTTTTGTTTCCACTTCAAAGGAAATCTGAGCACAGAAAAACCCTGAATTTTCCCCAAGGGAATAACACTTTTGTAGTTCATAAAATTCTCACTTTCATGCTATACATCATTGACCTTGGAAAGACAGAATGTGAACTGAGATGTAGCCCTGTTTGGACGCTCTCCAAGTGACAGAGCTGGTGAATTTCAGAGGAGGAAGCCCATTAAGTTCACTCGCATGAAAGGAAAACCAGCAGCTAACAAAGTGGTTTATGTTTAAAATAAATAAATAAAAGCAATAAGGAGCCTTCAGCGAGGAGTGATGAGATGAGCAAACTAAGCAGCCTGTTTGTCTGAAGGTTCCTGTGGAGTGCTGGGCTGAGGAGGACCTGGGCAGCCACAGTTCTACTAATGGGTCCTATGTCTGATTCCAATCCAAATGAAGCCTTTGGGATCACACTGATCGGTTGTGATACTTTGCCATTGTACCTCTAATGGCTGTGAACCACCTTGGTGCTGGGAGACTTGATATGGGGATGGCTTCCACAGAAACAGGACAAAGTGGAGCACTGCCAGGGTCTCTATGGCACTACTTGGCACTGCACTGAACCCCCTGCATTTGGTTCTCTGTTTTGTAGGCTCACTTGGAAGATAAATGGTGTTACTTGTACAACACCACTGAGGATTTTGCTTTAGGAAAAAAAAAAGCAGTTTATTTTCCATGACCCACCCCAATTATTAGTAAAATTCTTGTCTAGGACTGATCTGGCAGTGCAGCTTCACAGCTCCTATGACCAGGAATTGTTCTTTCCAAGAATTTCTCAGCTTTTGATTTGGGACTAACTGCCATAAAATCCATGGCTGCAGCACTCATGCTCCTGCCAACCTCAGCTTTTTAGGTGAACTTTGAATGGTTCGCAGCACTTTGAAACAACTGTGAGCTCTGCTGGAGGGATCCAGCCAAGAACTCCCCCTGCCATCAGGGGAGTGAGGGGGAGGAGCAGCAAAGTGCTCCTCAGCCAGCCCTGGCTAAGGGACAAACTTCCTGGTGTGTTGCCATCGGAGAAACACAGATGGTACTTTCACAGTGGAAGTCGGGGTGCAATCTTTTACCTAAAAAACTTGCTCTTGTTTCACTAGAGCAGGTAAAGTACTTGCATTAGGGCTGGTTTAAGCTGTACTTGGGATCATGCAAACCATTGGGTACGAAATAGTATCTTCAAAGCAGAAGCCATTTTCTGCTTGGTTTCACGGCAGGAATGTGGCACCTCAGGTTCACCGAGTTCCTCTCTGTGGAGTTATCAAAGTCCTTGGTGATCTTAAACCTATTTTCAGTGCTTAAAGAGCACCTGGCAAATCCTGCTGCCTTCCAGCCTCCTCCTAAAGCAGTCTCTGGAAACTGCTGGAATTTTTGCTTGTCTTTATTATGTACTTTTAACACTGCCTTGATTTGCAAATGAATACTTGTCCTCTAAATTTTCTGCCTTTCACCACAGAGAAAAATGTGTTAGTTGCATGGAGGAGGTATAGCTTCTATATCCATTCAGATCTACCGCAGACATGTGAAGAAATAAAGCTAAAATGACAGCATCCCAGACACCCGAGCTCTCATAAACTGAATGCATGTAAATGTGCCTTTGCAGTGAAAGCACGCATTGTGTTGCCTCTCCTTGTTTGTTGAATAGACCTTTGCAGAATTCTATGTAATTCTGGCTGGCGCTGTTTTCAGTGATGCTGACAGTGGCAGCTGTCCCTGTGTCTCGTTACAGGTAGAAGACCTGTCAGACAAAGCTTTTGCCCTGCGCCACACCAAGTACGAGGAAAGAGAGCGCGCCAGGTGGTCGCTGTGGGAGCAGAGCCGCTGGCCCAGGAGGAACAGCAGGCAGGTGTACTGGCTTTGATAAGAGCCTTCCTTTTGAACCTGGTGTGGGCTGTGGTACAGGAGTGGCACAAATGCTGTCACAGGAGTTTGAAAATGAGGGCACCATTCATTAAGTAACTCATCAGGGACAGTACCAGGTATGTTTCACTTCGTGGCTGGTAAGGGAAAGCAGTGCTGAGGAGTGCATACTTACAGATATTGGGCATGTTAGTGACCTGGCATTACTAAACAAATATCTTCCTCCCTCAGTGAGCACAGAGCTCTGCTAGACTCTGCCACTCCCAGTTACTGTGACTTCAGCCACCCAGTGTATCATGAGTCCTTCTTCACTTACCTGACTCAGATGAAACTCCAGGTGTTCAGAGATGTGTTACTGAAGGGTCCTGGGCTGTGCCAGGGGCCTTACACTTAGAAAGTCATTGTGTGAATGGTTCATTCTCACAGGCTTGCCATCTGGTGCAGAACTCATCAGATTTAAATAGAACCACTAAAAGTCTTGCAAAAAGTAGTGTATATCAGAACAAAGGTCGTAAAGCTGTGCCTGCAGTTTGGCCCTGAGAAAATGATTCCCATAAATCACAATCTGCCAGGGCAAAAAGCAGCCTATAAATGTTGGAAGAACTTTTTCTGCTATTTATCATATGCTTGTGTCTACTCTTGTCTAAAAGTGAACCATGACACTAGGAATAAATAGTCAAAGATAGCTTTTTTTAATGCAGGATAAAAATAGAGCAAAGCCATATTGAGGAACTTTATTTTAAGCAATTTTGAACATAAACCCTCCCAAATTTAGAAAGTGTACTAAAAAAAAAAAGTTCTGTATGTACCTTAATTTTGAAAGTGAACTCCTTGGTAAAATCTAAGTGCTGCTTGAATTCAAAAGTAAACTGCTCATTAACATGGGCAAAGTCAGGCTTCCACCTGGCGTTTCAGATGCATGCCACTATTTTTGATGTAGTTTAACTTTCTGTTAAAAGTGAGGTCAAAATTTTTAATCTTACCACGTTTTTGATGGCTTTGCCCCTGAGTCCAGAGCAGAAGTGGTAGGGGGGAGCCCAAGGGCTTGTCTCTGGAGTTGCACATGGCACAGTGCTGGCAGTGCAGTTTGGACCCCACGCACTTCTGTGGGTGAGGCCTCTCTCCTGAGTGGAACAGCCTGTGGCTCACTGATTTCTTTTGTCCAAAACCACAGTTCTGGTGAACATGTGGAGCAAGATGCAGGAGTGGGACCAGTCACTAGCTGTCTGCAGCCAGAGTGTGCCTGTCCCACACATTTTATCCACTTAGTTCCTCCACACAGCACTTTGCTTTGGCTCCAGCCAACAAGGTCAAGAGCCACACCAGTTTTCCTCTGCTCTTTTGGTTTAAGCAAGCAGAATGGAGGTAGCATGTATGGAGAAGCTGAACACTTTGAAAAGCAAATGTGAACTGCTCATGGCAATGTGAAAGGTCAGGGAGTAGCTCTTAAAACTCATTTCTAATTCTGCACTAGATCTTACAGCAAAAATGCTGATGGTCGACACAGCCAGGACATGGTGCAGAAAGACCATTGCTCTGCTGACCCTGCTCCTGACCCAACTTCAGAAGCCCACACCTCTGTTTGTTCAGGGATGGCACCACTCTGCAGAGAGAGCCAGGAGGACAAGGTGGGTGCTTCCAATAGCTTCCAGGTCTGGCCAGTTCTTCAGTGACAACAAAGAAACCTGAAGATATTCTCCTGTCTCACTGATCAGAATCTCAGGCTGTCACCCTAGTAAATGTGCACTGAACGTAGTACTCCTGTTTAGAACTCCATTGCTGTGCTTTGTAAATTAACCCCAGATCTGTCAACAAGTAAAAGTTTCATTGCTCAGTACACATAGCACATGTTTTTGAGGCAAATATGGAAGGGCTGAGTTCAGGGTGGGGTTTTTTTCAGGGGTGTTGGCCAAGGTTCCAGACAAGCTTGATCATTAGGGGGTCAGGCATGGCATCCTGATGGTCTGGCACTGTGGAAAAGAGTTTCCTTGCCTGTTCAAGGGTAGGTCTATTAGTAGCTCAAAACCTTATGCAGCCAGCTTACATCTTGGTGCCTGGCAGTGTTGTATTCATTATCTGAAGAGCCCTGCAAACACTATAAAGAAAGACACTTGTTTGTTACTTGATAGCACATGATTCTGCACACAGTTAATCAGTTCAGACTCAACTGAAATCCCTTTTTATCCTCTATACTCTTTTTCCACCCTCACTCCTACTCTTCTGCTTCCTTTCAGTCTGGGCTGTGGGAACTTCGAGTTTTTCCACTAAAAGATGAAGAGGTAGAAGCTTTACTGTGCCAAGATCAAGTAACGAATCAGACTGAAATGTCAAGTGCAACTTTCCCCAGCAACTCTTCCTGCACTCCAGGCACACCCACTGCTTTGCCAGACAATGGCTATCCACCAAGAAAACAATCTACCCAAGAGTCAGAAGACTGCAAAAACATTTGCCTGGGAAGCAACAGTACAAGGAAACAAAGGTGACAGGGAATAATGTGGTTCATTAAGAAAGCCAATTAAGGTGGAGAGAAGTGTAAGGTAAAATCTCTCGTTCACACAGCATATGACAGCACAATTCAAAACCTTTATGTTAGCTGCGTATAATATATTTTCTTTCTTGCTTTGTAACAGGCAGGATAAATCCCAAAGACAACACTTTCTTCTTCCTGAACCCCAAGAGAAAGTAATTATTTCAAGCTGGAAGTCTAATATTCCCAATGTCGGGAGTGGGCGCACATAGATTGCTGGCACCATTCACTTTCTGTTGTCATATTGCCACATTTGTCAATTATCATCCTTTTCTGTTTGTTTGTTTTCAAATGCATATCTGGTTCTAGTGGACTCTGGTGCAGCAGGAGATGCTGTCTACTTTATCCAACAACTTCAACTGAACACAGAAAAACTACTTGAAAATAGTGGGGATAAGCATTAGCCTCAGATTCTTTTTCTGAGTGGCAAGAGCATAGGGCAAAAACCTGTCTCTCTAACTGCACGTGTAAGGTAAGGGTAGGTGAGAACCAGCAGTTCAAACCAGGGGATCTGGAAGCCTTGCATCTAGCTCAAGTCATGTAGTTGGCTCTCAGTAGTGCCAGGGCACGTTTCACATTGAAGTCCTGAAGCAATAAGGCAGAAGTAGCCACTGCGTTGCCACAGTCAGTGGGTCTGACACCCAGAAAGCAGGCTCTCTGCTTTGGGCCTGTGGGGAGAGACAGCAGGAAAGAGGGGTCGAGCCAAATCAGTGAGACAGCCCATGGAATGTTGTGGTTTGGATCATCTTATTTCCTTAGTCCTTCAGTAGCTAATGAGGCTCGTAATACTTTGCTTTAATATGTTAAAGTCTTGTTCCAATTTCTGTACAGTGCCTTGTAAGAGTCTCGTAAGTATGCCAACATTTGGTGACTAGCTGGAAAGGAAAAGATGATTGATGTCTTGAAGAGCAATAAAAAAAAAGGCCCAAAGCTTTCCATTGTGATTCTGGATAGATGTTTCATTTCCCAATGCATGCACAGTGAGAAAACAAAGGCAAGTTGTTTAAACTTGTATCTGCATAGCATAACTTGGAATGTATCTGCAATCCCAAGAGGTATTAACAAAGATTAGACAATGAATGTAGGTATAATCCATCAACAGGCAGTTTTTCTGTGTAGGACAGTTGAAGGCAATTTAATAGGAGTCTCTGTTTTTCATGCAGTTTTCTTCCATGTGTAATATCTGGAATGGCACTGGACAGATGACCCAGTTTTAGTGTCAATTTTTTTTTTTTTGGTCAAAATGACAGGAAATACACACTGGGCATATGAAAACAGTTCAGTAAAGTTTCAACACTACAACCTATTGCTACATCGTAGTTTATTGCACATTCTGATTATTTTTTTAAACACTTTTTTAACACTGGTTTGTCTTAAACTTGAATCTTGCCTCAATGTCTGATACAATAATCTTTGATGCAAGGTTGGTTTTTTAATTAAAAGTTATTTCTATATATGTTGTATATAGTCTGAATTTGATGGCTTTTTAGAAGTGAAGAAGTAGCAGCAATACTTCTCTTGGCATAGAGCTCTGCTTGGCCTGCAAGCCCACTGCAGCTTTTCTGGGGTACTGATGCTGCACTTATGCTGTGAGGCCAAGGGCCCCCCCCAGTGCCTCAGTACAGAGGTGTGCGTTGCCCTCTCTCTTGCCCTGCCTGTGCATCTGCTTCCAGGAAAAACTTTCTGAAAGGTCAGTGTCTCAGATGTTTTGCAGGTCTTTTCCATACCCCTATCCACTCCTTAGGAAGCCTGATCTGACCAGCTCTCACCCAGCTCTGTTGTAAGGTATGGGTTTCCTGTGTTGTCTGATCCCTGGGGCAGAGGGAAGAATTCCTGCACTTCAGGAGAGGGGACAGACCAAGTAAACCAGGCAGCCAGGCCAGCTGCCTTCCATGTCCTGAAAGTGCTGCCAGGAAGTGGAAATACAATCCAAGCTGTTACAGGAGGGTGGAAACAGAAGGGTGTTCAAAAGGAGGCCAAAGAGCCCCCTGTGTCCGAGGAGCTGGGTTATCCCAGTCTGGTTAGCCTGGGCACTGCAGAGCATCCCTGCACTGCAGTTCAGGTCCCAGCTGCAGTGCCAAAGCGTCGTGTGGCTGCAGGGTCTGCCCTGCTGGGGGCTAAAGCAGCCCCTGGGTACCTTGTCCCCTGCAGGGGCTGGTAATGGTCTGAGCAAGGGGAACCACATCAGCTGTGTCCCCTCTTGTATGTTTTTCCCAGCCCTTGTGGGAACTTGCTATTGCTGCATGAGATAGCAATAAAAAGGCTAGTTAGAGAAAGGCTGAGCAGGCCCAAGACAGAAGCAGAATGCCTATTTGGTCATTACCCCAGTCCACTCACAGCAGAAAGCTTTTCTGCAACAGCTGCCTCAGCCTGTGACAGCCAGCTGTGGCTGCTGGAGAACAGTGCCAGAGCTGCTCTCCTCCCACGGTGCCAGTACAGGGCTGTTCCATGGTGGTGCACAGGGCTCTGCCATCAGTTGAGCAGGGTATGTGTGTGGCAGGAACAGGCTGCATTTCCCCCTCACCTGCCTGCCTCAGCATCCCTGCAGCTGGCAGGCCAGCTGGGCAGTGCTGCGTGCACATGGCAAGCGAGATGGGTCTCAGGAAGCTGCAGACCTGTGCCCTGCCTTCTCTGTCTCCACTCTGCGTCTTGGCTCCAGACAGGGAGGCACCTGATTTTTCAGCAGCCCCCTTTCAGTACTGGGACAGGGTTAAAAAGCTTGTTGAACTCAATTCCAGGACCAGCCCTCTCCTTTCATTTGTCCCTCTACTACAAGCAGCTGCCATCAGCACTGGTAGGCTGCTTTACTGCCTGCAGCCCAAGTCCTGGCAGAGCTGGGCTCCCACCTCCAGGCAGTTCAGTTTTGCATGAATGCTGGTGTAATGAGGAAGTGGGCTGAGGCCTCAGGGCCAGGCTCACCCTTGAAGCCATGTGCAGAATGTGCAGAAGCCCCTGCTTGGTTTTGTTCCTTTTCAAAGTTTCAAACAGAAAATAAAACCCCAGACAAAACCCAACCTCTCTTTGGCTGTTAAGCTGTGAAAACAGCTGTCAGTGCTGCTCCTACTGCTGTGGCTGAAGGTATTACAAAGAGTGACTGTGAAAAACCAACTTAAAACACAATGCAGCAAGGCCCCCCCATGCATGAAAGTAGGTGTTTGCAGCTGCACAAAGCCATTTTCCATGTGCTTTATTTACCATGTTCAATCAAGGCCTTTTTTTTAACACCACTTCTGTTCTGCTTCCTGCTGCTATGAGGGTTTAAAATGCTTCATCTCTGCATCCAGGATCTTAATGGCATGTAAGTACAAATAAGGATTTTTAAACCCTATTAAAAGTAAGCTCTGTGTGTCTCCTGCAGTGTTTTATCTCGCTCAGGACTGTGGGCTGTACCACCCTGTGCAGCACATGTGCAAGCCCAGCGTGATTTGGCTCTGTCCAAGTTGTTTTCATCCTGTTTTCCAGTTCAGACAGACCTGTGCTGTCACATCACTCTGGACCACTCTAGACCACATGCCTCAATACAAGAGGCTGTGCTCTCCCTTACTGCTGAAACCTTATCAGAGGATTGCAACAGCTCATGGGCCTGGGGTTTATTCAGCCCTGGGACTCAAGGCTTGTTACTGTGTACAGGAGGACAGGCCTAAACAGGCCCCAAAGAGATCACTTTGGAAAATGGACACAGGTGAGAAACTGAAAGTCTTAAGCATTAAAGAACAAGAATCATTCATTACTGTGATTTCATGGACACGGTCACTAACAGATTTAACCTTAGATGTGTAAAAGCTGTTGAGCGGGAGTCACCTGCATAAACCCACATGAGTGGGATTCAGATAGAAGCTGAATTTTACTTCAATCAGAAGTAAAATTAAGTAATTTTACTTTGTGAGTGTAACATCTCTCCCACAAGACTCCTAACCCAAGAGTCAATGCAAGTGCAAACTTAACATCTTTAAAACAATTACAAAATGGCTAAACCTATGAACAGAGAACATACCATATGGTTCCAGAAAGCCTGGTACCATCAATTAACTAGCACAACTTGAATGTCACCCCCAAATTAATTGGGAAAAAAGGCAGAAATAGTTTGATTACCCTTTCAATCCAGCTTACACTCAACTGCAGGAGGTTAGTATACTACAGCTGTTGTGCTACTGCTTTCAACAGCATGAAAATCCAGACTCCACATCCTGAACTAGCATTTTCATTTCAGCTGGTGGCTGTCCAGCCTGCATTTTAGCTACCACTGACTGTTTGTTTATGCACTCATTAAACTCTACACTGGTTCTTTCCAGAAGTATGGCTAAGCTACTCTTAACACACACCCAAAGGCACTTGGGACTGTAGCCTTTCATGGCCAAGCTTGCTTTTGGCAAACCTCTTCTGAAATACCTCTCAGTACAATAGGTCCAGACAACTCTGTATTTCTTGTGCTAGTTCTCAAATGGGGTTGCAAGCGGAAACAGGAAGCAACATTAGTTCACCTTAACCACACAGAAAAAACATGGCAGTTCAGCTACTAGAGATGCTTGTGTAGAGTGTCTGAGCTAACCGTGGCTCCTGCTGCCCACCAAGGGCAGTGCCCCTTGCTGGGGGGCACCTCACAAGCCCCAGGCTCCGAAGGGCTGCACCAGCGCTGGCACTGCCTCAGCAGCTGCCGGGGGACACCTGCCCAGCGCTGCTGCCAGGAGAACAGACCTGACTTTGGCCCTGTGGAAATTGCAGCTGCTCAACCTCCTGGCCTGGCCCCCAAGACAGCAGACTGTTTGCAACCCTTCTGTAATTGCAACTTAAAGGGTAAATACCACAGAGAATACCAGGAAATTGTTAAGAGCCAACAATGCTAATTAGAGCCATGGGAGACAGGTCTACCTAAAAATGGCCTGCTCAGTCTTCCTCTAGCACACTGTAACTCACCTTTCATGTGCCCAGACAGGCCCGGCCTGTGGACACAGCAAACTGAAGGACTCACAACTATTTGGTTCCACAAGCTGTTTCACAGACCCATCTCCAGGCATTTTTATCTACGTATCTCTTCAGCAGCTACCCTTTCTGTATGTTACCATCTTAATAATTTACTCAGACCCATCTCCAGGCATTTTTATCTACGTATCTCTTCAGCAGCTACCCTTTCTGTATGTTACCATCTTAATCATTTACTCAGACATATGTTCAAAGCAAGGAGATTGTGGAGCAAGATAAAGCTTTTTACTTATCTGAAAAGTATTAAAACAACATTCTTCTGAGGAATTCCATCGCTTCCAGGAATTTCAGACACAGCTGTCTTAACTGGCTATTTGAAAGGTGAGAAGATATTCCCCACTTCTGGTAAAGATGCTGCACTGACTTATTCAATGTTGGATTTCTATAGGCCAAGTACTTCCAATCCAATAGAGGCAAAGGACACGAACATTTCCACCATCACTGGGATTTTTTTTAGCCCTCTTAAGCTGCCTTTTCCCTACACTTACTCCTAAATCCACTTGTTTACAACAGTCAGCTTCAAGAACTTAACACACCAAGGAAGGGGTGTTTAATGCAGTAGTGGAAAAGTTTTGTAGGAATGCAGAGATCAAATGACAAAATACAGAGAGCAGAAGGCAGTTTGATTAAGAGTCTTCCACAAGAGAGATTCCTGTGGTGATGCTACACTCTTCTAGCAAGCAACAAACTGACTGCAGTTCAATCCAGTCAGCATTAAAGGCTGTGCCACAAGATTAGCCTCCACAAAATCAAGAGCCAGGTTCAAACCATTGCATTTCCAACCCTGAAAGACAGCCAGAATGTTTCCCACTGCTGCTTGCTTCACTGCAGCGAAGGAATGATTCCTCTGTTCAGCAGCAAGAAGTTCCTGTAGTTGGTGTTCATCCAGCCCTCGCCTATGCATGAGAAGAGGGTTCTCCTGCATGCCCAGAGCCTGCTGGAACACGGGCAGGTCTCATCGGTCCAGACTGCGCTTCTGGGCTGCTTCTGAGCACACGTTCCTGAGGAGGTTGATCACAGACCTGGGGTCTGCGCTCTTCATGATAGCGCTGCCAGACACAATCATATTGGCACCTGCCTGGGAGACACCAAACACCTGCTCAGCCACGTGCAACACTGCCACTGCCTGCTTGGAAAACACCAGAGGCTCTCAGCTCTGGGCTGGTGTGCAAACAAGTGGGACACAGGTGACACACCCCCAACTACAACCCCAAATCAAGGTCAGAAAACAGCTCTTCCCCAAATACATAATTTCTTCATCACATTGCTCCCATTTGCATCAACATAAAAAACCAAACTTCTTTAGTTTAGGGGAGGCTTCAATAGCCACTACTTACAAAAAGGCACAAAATTAGACTTCAAAGAGGGCTTGATATTACATGCGTTTTATGGTTCCCTTCTGAAAACTAAAAATTTCTCCTAAGCTTTATTTTCTGAGATTTGATAAGTCTCTCAGCACAGTGACTGGGAATGCTGCTCTGCTGCAACCTCTTACCTCTGCGCACTTATGGATAGTGTCAGGCCCAACTCCTCCATCCACTTCTATATCCAAGGAGGGAAACTGTGTCCTGAGCCACTGAACCTGAGGAACCAAATAAAAAGCTGGGCACTGAGCTGCCACCCTACAGCTCCTCATGCATCTAGACAAGGTTTACCAACTTCACCGCTATACTCCCTACTGTTAATTAGCTTTTAGCTCAATAAATAATGAAAAAGAAACATAGTTTACCTTTGGCATCATGTCTTCCATAAACTTCTGTCCTCCGAACCCAGGTTCTACCGTCATCACCAAAGCCATGTCTATCTGATTGGCCCAAGGTGCCAAGTGTTCAACTGTAGTGCCAGGCTTGATGGCCAAGCCAACCTGCAGACAGGGAAGCCAAATCCAAGTGCACCTTAGGGCAAGACTGACCTGAGCTCACTATAGATTCCTAGGAAGTAATTACATGACTGTGTAATGGCAGGAAGAACATGCTTCTTTATTTAAAAATTCCAGATTCACTAAAATTGAAGAGTGACTTCATGCACAGTGGGTTAGGGCTGCATGCGCCAGTCCTAGACCAACCGAAGTGGCAACAATGAATTTTTCATAAAATGATGGAATCAAATATCTTGAGTTGGAAGGGACCTACAAAGCTCATCAAGGCCAACTCCTGGCCCTGCACAGATACCCCACCAATCCCACCCTGTGCCTGAGAGCGGTGTCAAAACACTCCGGGCAGCTTTGGGGCTGTGACTGTGACCATTCCCTGGGGAGCCTGTCCAGTGCCCGACCACCCTCTAGGGTGGAACCTTTTCCCAATATCCAGCCCAAACCTCCCCTGATACAGCCGCAGGTCGTTCCCTCGGGTCCTACCACTGGTCGCCACAGAGAACCTGCCAGCAAGGCAGCTGTTAGTTAAGCAGAACGCAGTGTGTACTCCCCTCACCTTCATCCCATTCTCCCGAATGTCCTTTATCAGTGCCCCGGGATTGTCCGTCGCTTCTAGATGGAAGGTGTACTGGTTTGCACCAGCGACTGCCATGGGCTTCACCCACTGCTCTGGTGCGGCCACCATCATGTGCATGTCTGGAAGAGGAGAGCGAGCGGGCAGTGGGGCTGAGTCCCGCTGCGGAGGGGCAGCGCCCGCAGCCCCCGGCCCTTACCGAAGAAGGGCTCCTGGCCCAGCCGCTTGCGCAGGCTCTCCACGACGGGGTGGCCGAAGGTGATGTTCGGGACGAAGTGTCTTGGGGCCGAAGAGAGAGACGCGCCCGCCCACAGGTTACCCCGTGCCGGCCGGGAGGAGCGGGCCGCTCCGCCCGCCCCCCGCG